>JABUQX010017907.1:0-19534 GCA_015478945.1 Trachelipus rathkii
TAATATTTATTATTAATTAACTCATAAGATCATTTTTGAAATTCTTTATTAACAGTATACTATTTATATACACTTCATTATATTCTTAACTTGATGAGTGTAGAATCATAACTAATTATTTATTATAAGTTTATTCCATTCTATTAGCAAATCATTATTAATAAATACTACTATGTCAATATTAAGTATTCCTCTTTAGGTTCAAATATCATTTATTAATAATATTATATGAGGTGAACTACAATAGTATTAGTGGTGACTCATAACTCCAGCACTGATACGATGAAGAGAATAGCCTAAGCACTTGAATGGTGTGTAGGTGTGAAGAAGTTTTAAAAGCTTCAGAACATCTAACACTTAGAAGATCACAAGGGAAGAAAATAATACAGAATCATTGAGTAAAACAAAATTTTTTGAGCAGAATATGTTATTTGGCATACAGACTTTATTAAGTCACTGTGGTTTGTTTTGCATAACTCTTTGTACTGTTTCGGTAAGATTGTACGAGAACATTTCTTTCTTTATTCTACAAATTGGTAATTCCATACGAACTAAATTATCATGCTTGTTTTCTACACTGTCTACGTCTAAGATAAAAATGGGCAGTACGCTTTATTAGTTACTACCCAGGCAATTTACTGACATGTTACGTTTTTTCAAATTCGTCCAGACACCACTTATTAATGGGGAGTAACGAAGAGATTAATTCAAACTTCAATGATATCTATAGACTAAAGCGCTCTTAAATAATAGAAATCAAACATGCAGTAAATAGCAGCAGTTCACTAGCAGTTCATGGACGGTAACAGACCCATCATCAAAAACTGGGAAGAAATAGAAGCTATTTATACACCTTTTTTCAAGAGCATCTAAAACTGCGGCATGGCTCCCCACATTGTTTAAGTTTATTTATACATTACCAATTTTTTTGTCCAGCGACAGCAGGATATATTTGAGAAGATTGTAAAACTGCGCAACCTTATCTGGAACCCAATGGCTTTCCCATATTGTTCTCTTTTAATACTCTCTGAAAACTATGTTTTTTAGTGTTGCTCCGGTTGGTGGTGCGTATCAGTCATCAGGATAATATGCGTAGTCTGTATTCAATGGGCAGGGACGTGATTTTAACATCATCATCTCCTCCTCTTGTGATTGTCTCATCTGAACCTACAATTCAGATCTGCCGGTACAGGGCTTCTTCTCTTCTACCTCTCTCCAAAGTTTTTGCTCACAGGTTAATGCATCCATTTAATGATCTAAGTATCAAAATATTTCTTATGTTCTCGTTCAAATTCTTTCTCTCTTTCTGACTCTCTCTCTCACATTACCCATCAGTCTTTCTCATTTTTTCTTCACATACCTCCATAGCGATATTAACTATTATCTCTCTCTCCTCATCGGTGGCAACTTACGATCGTAACCAGAAGATGATGTATAATTCTCGTGTTTCCTACTTCTATACATAAAAAAAAACATAAATATCAATCCTCTCCTCTCGCTCCTCTCTCGTCGTCGCAGTCTCTTTCTCGTTATCTCTCGCATCCGACGCCTCTCAGCACTCCGTCTCTCCCTCCCTCCTACGACCCTCCTGCTCCCTCTTCCCCCTCGCCTCCCGTCTACCTCACTCTCGCGTCCTTACCTCCCTCAAGCCTCTTACCTCCTGAGTATTTTAACCCGCAATTTGGTAAGAATCTGTAAGAGAAGTGTACATGCTAGTCAGGACTTATGGAACAGAAGTGCCATTCTTTATCTACTCTCGCATGGAACATGAGGTAGCGCTTTTTTTTCGCAATCTCTGTGTCATGAATTCTAACTATCCCGGTGTAGGAATCCTCTTCTTAATCTTATAAGCTTTTCATATTATATTTAACTTAATTTTTTTAAAAACTTGCACTTTTTCTTTAAGTTTTATTATCAATCGACTACCTTTATAAATAATAAAATGATTTAATAAATCCATTTCCCCTCATTTCTTTTCATATTACCAGGTATTTTTGGCGCTTCCGTAATTAGCATTCAACTATATAAGTCTCGATATGGGGATAATTTATTTTATCTCGGATCTTATCTCTGTTCTTTTGAGCATTTATCGTTATTGAAACTTTTGTTACGTAATTGGCAGACAATAAGTTAAAAAGCTAATCGGACTACATTTGACAATGTAACATAATTATCTCATAAAAGCTATCTACTCTCTATGATTTCTTCATTTTAATCTCTTTTTACGGTGGCTCAAATAGATAGCTGCCTGTACGGACGGCATCAATCATCCAAACTTTTCAAAATCTATAAAAGTATTAGTATATAGGGTGTTCCTTCAAGTTCTCATTTACCCCTGCTTAATTCTTTTTTCCTCATATTAAAAGACCTTTAGGTAGCACCAATAACCAATCACCTTATTTTTCTTTCATTACTCTGTAATTTTCTCTCACACATTATTAACCTAATTCTATGAGGGTGGCCTTGAAGAAAGTGATCTTTTTTGTATCTCGCCAACGTGGAAAGCAAACTGAACTAAATGGTCCTTTTAAGAATTGCGTAGCAGAGAAACTCAGTTCCTTATCATCTAATCCATTAACGTGATCTCGTGAATAATATTTCCTCTCTCTTTTAATCTTAGAATTTAAAATGAATGTTCACTACTCGTATCTTCATGTTACCAAATGAAAAGTTTCTTTACAACTAACAGATAGTTGTTCCGAAGCGCCTTCCAAATTTCTTTCCACCGAAAATTCGATCTTGCTCTTTTTCAGAGGAGGGTTCAATTTTACACTCTTATTATAGTTGCATCACAAATCTGGGGCGACTATTCATATCACTGAGTGCAAACTCTTCTTGAAGACAAGTGGAGTCAGAGATTGTCCTTATCATATTTTCAATGGATTGTTTCTTTCTGACCTTGTCCTATACCTACCTAACTGCTAGTCGAAATGTTGTGCAGATTCGATCTTATACGCCTGCTGGCAACTGACACTGATCCCTTCTAAACTCTCTGTTCGCATACGTCTTCTTTGAGTAGTTTGTGTGGCACCCCTTTACATTTTAGAACTCACCCAATACTGAGTTTTGTCTTATTTTTTAACACTCTCTTGAAGCATACAGCTCTAGCTTTCCTACTACTACTGCTCCTCCAAGTAAGTTCAACTGTTATGCTCATGTTTGGTCTTACTTATTGTGAATTCTCCTGGTAAACTGTCTGGGGAGCAATCTTTCATTCATCTGTTTTCTCGCTAATTTCCTAAGATTTCCTTTTTCAAATGTCCTTGTATATAAACTATCAGCCTTCTTGGTTTTGTCTTACATCACGGTGATAGCTTCCTAATCCGTCTCGTAAAGGTAGCGAATCCGTGGCTCATCTGGCACATTTTTTCCTACTAAAGAAGAGATGAGAACTCATAGTATAAAAATTGACGAATTCCCATAGAGTAGAATAACTTTATTAGCGTAAAAAATGAACTAGGAAAGAGAGTGGTATGAGAGACTAAAGATCAAGAGTTTTTTCCGCACGCTCTTAAAAAATTTAAGAAAAAATAAATACCTGAAAAAAAAGAAATCAAACAATTGTACAGTATTGAATAAATTTGATATCAAGTTGGTATATAATTGTGGTTTTTTTTTTGCAATATTTTGCTCTTTTTGTCTCTTTCCTCTTTGTTTGCTGGCTGCGACAGCTTTATAAAGATACCAGAATTACAAGAAATTTTTTGGTACAGTGTTGTAAGAAAAATGTCGTATTCTATCACTCGATTTAACATACTAATATTACTAATATTACTACACATTATAATTTATAATAAATACTATATTTGCTTATCATAATTATTATATATACCTACATATATATATATACCATAAAAATATATACTATATATATATATTATAATATATATATTCTATATAATATTATACTTATTTATATATTATAATAATATATATAATACACATATATATATATATATATATAATATTATTATAAATATTATATATAATCTATTATATATTATATATATATATACTATATATATATACTCTAATATACTATTATTATAACTATATGGTCTCCCGGGTAATTATCATATGTTGGCGTTTATATAATAAAATATATTATATCTATATATATTATAATATATATTTAGTATAAATATTATTATATATATATATATATATAGTATATATATATATTATATATATATAATACTCAATATATATAAATTAAATACTATTATATATTACATCAATATATATTTATATAACAATAATAATAATACGTAAATATTGTATAAATATATATATATAGGTATTTAATAATAATATATATATATATAATTATATCATTATTATTATAATATATCTATATAATACTATATATACTATAATATATATATATAATATATATATGATAATAGTGAATCAGATATTATATTATAAATACTATATATAATATATATACTATGTAATATATATACTATTATATATATATATAATATTTATATAATATCTATAATAATATAAAGCTATATAAATAATAATATAATAATATAAACTAAAAAATTATACATTATATATAATATATAATATAATATATACTATAACTATATATATAGTAAGGTGCCTATACTATGGAGTGACAATAAAACGATGGAATTTGGCTGAGGAGTTCATAGTATATCTTATAAATATATATATATATTATTATATATATTATATATATATATATTATATATATATATTATTAACCCATACTACGTCTATATATATTCAAGTGTAATTATATATAATAAAGATATTTATCTCACTATCTATATATATATAATAGTATATATCATATAATATACCTATAAATATAATATATCATTATTATTTACTTTTCTAATATAAAAAGATATTTACATGAAGCATAACTATTTATATTGGACTCGGCTGATATATACTATTAACTTAATTATTGTATGGATATATAGGTATAGTATGTGCATATATATAATTATATATATATAGTATATATATTCATTTATATATACTTTAATAAGTATATAATATATATATATATATATGAATTAAGTAGCTGTATAAGTATATATATTTATAATTATAGGTAGTATAGAGTATATATATAATAGCATATTATTTATATTATATTAAAAAAATAATATGAAAAATAAATGAATAAATAATTAATTCATTATAATATTATAATATTATAATAATATAATTAGTCAGTATTATACAATATATATATATAATATTATAATTATCTATATCTAGGTATAATTATATATATATTATATATTATAAGCTAAATGTATAGTGTAGATTGTAATATTAGTAGCTCAATAACCAGAATCTTAATAGCTAATAATATTATTATAGTTTATATAGTATGAGGGCGGCAAGAAATCCTAACCCACAGTATATAGTATATACTACTATCCTCATATCCCGAGATCCATTTTAATAAGGTATATTAGTAGTACTAATATGATATAAGTAATATATAGTATTATATTAATATAATTAATATAAGTATATTTATTAATTATACATTAGGTAAATAATATAGATATATATTAATGATTATTAATATATAAGCAAGTATATAAACAAAATATATTATAAATAATATATAGTATAATATATCTCTATATATATATAGTTTAATCTCATAATATATTAATAATCTATTAATATATCCTAGTACACTATATATTATAATATATTATATATATGTATATATACTATTTATATAATATATATATGTCTGACTATATTTGATATATATTAAGAATATATTAATAATAGTAACACTATTTATTAATTTGCTAGGGCTTATTATATATAATAATCAATTATAATATAAAAAAGAATAATAATTATATATAGTATAGTTCGCTACCTAAGATCATTATAATAAAAATAATATATAGGATATATACTTAATAATATATATTAATAAGTATATTACACCTGCCCTAGCAATGTATAATACATATGATGTTAATATATTATATTATTATAATCATAATATTATATAATAGTATATATATATATATGAGTTATATTAATATATATATATATATACAATAATATATTATATATACATAAGTATAATATACAATATACAAAAACTAATATTGTATATATATACTTGATTATAAAATATTACACATATATATAATATAGTAATAATATATATATATTATGTCATATATATAATATATAATAGTATATATTTATAATATTTAATATATGTGAGGTATATATTATATATATATATAGTGGTGAGTATATAATATATATATAAGATATACCATATAATAATAATGGTTACTATACTATTACTAATATATATATTAAGTATATATATATATATATATAATATTATATATATATATATATATATAATATATATATATCTTAAATATATATATATATATATATAGTATATATATATAATAGTATATACTATTATATATATATATAAATATTATATATATATAGTATATGATATATAAATAATATAAGTAATAATATATATACAATAATAAATATATATTATATATATATTATAAGTGATATGCTCCAAATATCAATAATATATATAATATAGTACATATTATATATACATTAAATATAATAATACAATATAAATTATATTATATCTATATATATATAGTAAAAATAATATATATAATATATATTATGTAATATATTAATCTATAATAAAATATATAAAATAAAATATAAAAATACGTATATATATATATTGATAAGTAATATATTAATATATTTATTTATATAATAAATATATACTATAGTACTATAATTATATATACTGCTCACAACATTCGCAACATGAAGTCAAAGTTATAATGTATAAGATAGAAATTAACTCCGTATAAATTAGACTGCTGGCTAAAAATAAATTTTCCTGCCGAGCGACCTTGTTTTCTTCGATGGCCGCCCATACATCTTCATTAAATTAGGGAATTGGTTTAAGTTCGCAGAACATTGAAGTATCATTTTAGCTTTAATTCTTTTTTCCTGCACATAATAGATACAGTAATGAAACATTTTCATTTTTCCCATCTAGAAAAGTCTATAGAACAGATTCGATCTTTCATCGACTGTGAGAAAAACAAACTCTAACTTATAGGAGTTGTGTTCTCCTAGATAACATTACAGCTAAGGAAATACACAAGATGAGAATTATTTTACCATAAAATAAACATCTAGATCCCAGATGTGACCTAGACCTGGAAACAGCCACCCCACATATACTAAAAGAGAGCAACACGCGCTCTTGTGCAATTAGGAGATGGGCAAGGAGGAGGAATAATTTATTAAATTTTATAGAGAACAAAACAAAACAACCACTAAACTGAAGGAAGTACAAACACATGGTGTTGTATATAGGGGAGGCGTATGCGGAGTACAAAAAGTGTGTATTATTATAATTATTTGAAAGGAGGTAATGTAAGTATACTGTTTGGATTAAGTAAACAGATCAGCGATTATAAGAAAGGCAGGAGAGAGGCAGAAATTAATTTAGCAAGGAATGTTAATAAGGATCTGAGAAGTTTTTAGGCTATAATAAAATTTTAAAAGTAAGATAAGATTTATTTTTAGGTGTAAAATTTTTTTGTGATTATGAAAAGTAATAAGCTTAAGATAAAGGAAATGTTCAATCATTTTCAATGCTTTATTTTAACAGCATAGTTTACCGAGGAAAGATTAGATAATAGTTGGAGACCCAATAGTTCTTGTATGCCATGTAACAAATTAGACTATGAGATTCGATTTGATGTAAGATTAAACTTATTAGATCATATTGACCCAAAGTAAAGATAGCAGGCCCTGCAGGTGTTCTGTGAGAAGTTGAAATATTATATGGCCAGCTTTCGCAAGGCACTGTATTGATGTCATGGGCACTATAACATTGGTGAGGAACCAGATGATGGAAAATATCAATATGGGTGGGCGTAATCTAAGATTGGTAGATAGGAGATTTGGGAAATATAGGCAGTTGCTATAAATCTCTGGTTGTAAAAAGTTCTGGAAAGTTAATGAAAGGTCAATATAAGAGGAATTATTTAGAAGATAACATGGTATTGTATGACTCCCAGCCCACGGTTTCAGAAAGGGTAGATCATGTCAGACAAACCTTTTAGATATGTGAATACATTACTGACTGCATCGACCAAGGAGATCCAGTGATTTGGTATATTTTAGACTTTATCAAAGCTTTTTGATAAGGTTCGCACATAATGGCTAATGAAAAAGTATATCTGGCAATGTGGTATAGATGATGGGTCATGTGATATAAAGTGGTTAGTCGGAATAGAAAACAGTTGTTGGGGGGGGGGGGTTAAAAACCATAAACTAAAAAATTGGGGGGAAAAAAAAAAAATAATAAAGAAAATCCAATCCCCCAAAAATGGGGGGAAAAAAAAACAAAATAGGGTGGGGGAATAGTAAAGAGTGGTGTCCCAGGGTTCAGTGCTGGGGTCACCATTATTGTCCTCATATATATAAATGACATTTTATCTTCATAGGGACTTAAATGCAAGTTTCTAAGTTTGCCAGAATGAATATAAAGTGGCCGAACCTCAGTTAAGCATAGTGAAGGACTGCATAAAGATTCAAAAGATCTTGATAAACTTCTTGGGGTGGGCAGCATAAGTGGCAAATGAATTAATAAATAAAAAAATTGTAAGGTTCTTCCCCTAGGTTACTCAGAATAAAAGTTTTAACTACGATATGAAATGGGGATTGGCTTGAGCCTGTGGACCAAAGAAAAAGATTTAGGTGTGATATAAGCAGTAATTTTTAAAGTACTAATCAGTGTTTGGAAGCTCAAAAAAAAGAAGATGCTGGCCATGGGCATACCACTTCAATATCGCAAATGTTGTTTACAAGAGCAAGGAAGTAATTAATTATCAAACACCTCACTGTTACGAGCCCATAATAGAGTATTGTGCACAAGTTGGGCCCCTTATTTAAGCAAAAGACTTCAGATATGCTAGAGAGAGTGCAACGCAGAGAGCAACACAAGGATGATTTCTGGGTTTGACCTATGGTTTGACCGTAAGGGCTATGAGGAGAGATCTTTAGGTTGGTTGCATTCCTGTTCACGCACAACACGGGCGATTTCTCAGAAGGGATAGATTCAGGTCTACAAAAGTCTTTCACATCTATGCACCAGTCAAAATACCACAGACGGAGTGAAAATTACCAAGAATGCGTCAATCACAGCATAGGAACATGGCACGCAACGGTCACCAGAAGGGGAGCATATTTAAGCGCATAAGAAAAGTTACATCGCGCACAAAACCGTCATGCCCATTCTTGAGAACTACGATGATTATAAGTATCATTAGGATTTACTAGTTAATAGTGTGGTTGTTTAAGTAAATTTTTAGAATCTATGGATTACTGCTCATATAGAGTTAATGGTGGTTGTAGCTAGTATATTATAGACTCTCATATATTTTAAGTGCAACATTATTATATTAAGAATGAAGGAGGGGTGATAGTATACAGATTTCAGTCTCTCTGAAAGGTGAGGAATTACGGGTGGTATCATATTAATATACACCTTAATGATGAGGGCATATATGGAAATTGTTAGAAGATTTAGGTGGGCCAATGGGCGAGTTCTTTAGTGCCAGTTATCATACGTTATTATTCATTGTTTATCCCTTTTGTTGTGCTCTAGTAATCCATATTGTGTCTTACTTGTTTGTGGCTAGGACGTCAAGCTCTTCTCTTATAACAACCTCTAAATTAATGACAATTCTGACATTAACACATTACATCTTAATAAAATAAAAGAACTGGTATTAAATGGTGGGGAAGCAGACGCGATTAGTCTGCGGAGGGAGAGCTTATTAAGGGTGGCTTTTTCAAATAGGCTTTGTCTCTACCTACATAAGCCATATAGTAATGGTCATTTTTTTGACAGGTTATTGCCCATTTTCATTCTAGTTTTTCGGTGATGGGGCACTGATTGGTGGCGTCCCACAAGATTGGGGATTGGTATACAACAAATTGGATCAACCTAGGGTGCTTTTGTGGATTTGATGAGGGAATGGCCATATTTCCTGTTTTGATGTTGTATCGGTTGCTTTCTATGCATTAAGTGTGTTCTGCATATTGCACCCTTTCTGGTTTTTAGAGAATCATTACATCTTTTGGATTTTATCATGTTTCGTTGAATTGTCATTTACTTGGATCCCTCTTATATCTCCTTCTCTCTAAATTTGTCCTTTACATTCGTTCTCTTAATTCTTGTGGACTATAAGGTAGGAATGAACGACGAATTACACTTATTTGATGTATTTTTGAGTCGTGTCTTGTAATTAAGAAAGCATGGGTACTTTATTAGTTGAATCACGATTTAACATTTGAAAGTACGTGTTTCTGATATATATTCTCAATTTTTTTGCAGCCATATTCAAATTAGTGGGAAAGGCAATCAGGGTTAGAGTTCGCGGGCAATTTTGGGTTAAGGTGACGAATGAACTGGGTTATTTGGTTCCATTATTGTGGTGGGCTTTGTGTGTGTGTTTTGGAATTTGTGCCTTCTGAAACATGGATCTCCTGGGCTTGGGGAGACGAAGAAAAATAGGATGAATTTTGAGCTCACGAAACGGATTTAAAGATCGAGGAGTGGTTGTGGTGCTTGGCAGAGGCGAAATAAAGGTGGCTAAAATGGAAGTAGAATGGTGATGGGTTTGAGATAGAGGGAGGGTATTGTTCTCGTGGTCCCACCTGGGCCAGGGATGAAGCCATACTTGACGAATATGTTCTCTCATTAGTGAGGGTCGTACAGTGTCAGTCCGTGAAGCTCTTAGTGGTGAGATTTATCATTAAACTGACGATACTTTCTCAGTGATTGAAGGTTATTCAGACGTGGCGGTCAAGACCTTAAAGGGGGCTTTCCTTTTTCGACTGTGTGTCATATTCTTGCTACTAGATTTCATTATCGATGCATTGCTTGCGTTCTCGATAGGCCACATTTGGATGCTGATTTCCGATTACGATAGCTAATTAAGGATACGGATGTCTAATTTCGGTCGCTGTTTTTGATTTTGAATTTTTACGATATATAATAATTATACTCATATAAATATACTAAATTGGCTTACATTAGCTAATTCTGTTCACACTTCATATTAAATAAAATTATGAGATCAGACCATTCTCTACTAGCTTATATTACTTTTCACTTTAACTACTATTTATCATGAAGACAATCTTAATTACATTCTGTTTAGAGTAGATTGATTTATATACAACGTTATTACTTTATATAATATTTCACACAGTATATGTCAAATGATATAATATATAATATATAATATTAATATATATATTATATAATATTAGCTTTTACCTTATTCAATTCTCAAAGTAATATAAAGTTTAGATATTATAGATTATATACTTGCTTTATTATGTAATAATACTGTTAACTATATATTATTTATTTACTATATAGTTATGTAGTTATATAATTATAATATAAATACTAATATCGATTATAAGTCAAGTTTATTATAAGTGGTTATAATAACTGACTCCCTACTTTCGCATTGGGACTTTTACCTGGGGGCATCAAAATATTAAAATAAATTTACTCTGGGCGTTATGTGCCATCGGGAAACTCAATGGCTGATATTTAGGAAAGAAATGAGTTCTCTAACGAGTTACGGGTAACTTGGTTTAGAGAAAATTTACCTAACTTTCTATGTAGAGATTGACTTTATTAGAATGTACGCTCACTTTTGTTCAGTTCTCAATAGGTGTACAGTCTACTTTAATTTGTTGCAGTGTCGAAATCTAGCAATATTAACTATGGATAGGCTCATCTTTTGTGGTATAATTTCGCTCTGATTCCATTCAACTTGTTTGAAGCCTATTTTCACGAGATGGTAGTCTTTTTATATCAGTGATGCTGTATGTAGGCATTTACTCTCAATATTATATCTTGTTTCCTCTATGCATATACTCTGTGTCATAACTCTACCTATCTTTTATATATATATATATATGTTCTTTTTGGAAAGTGAGAGCCTGTATATGGATAGAAGTTGGTTCCTTTTGAGCAAAGCTGGTAATACAGAGAGCAATCAGGTTTTATTACAACTGAGGTAATTCATTATATTAAATAAACACACACATATACACACACCTACACACACACACATGTATACACACACAATACAATTCTTACTCTGAATTTCTATCAAGGAACTTTCAATGTATTGCAAATTATTCACACGAAAGGGCTGTGTTCTAAGTTTTTCATAACTACTGACTTTAGTCCAAAAACAGCACATGATCTATTGCTTAATTAACCATTAACTATCCAGAGTTTTATGTAAGAAATAATTTACTTTCATTTGACAATGTGTCTCTTTTCTTATCGAAAATTTCCATAAAAATCGTGGTGCATTTTAACAATTCTTATTCAAGTTTGTTGGCAAACTAAAAAAAATATAAAAGTCAATTATGTTTCCTAACAAATTCGTTAAATTGGATATGAAAATTTGAGAATATTGGGAGTTTTATCAGAAACTATGTAATATTGAATTCCTTGAAACCCTCACTCGATTCGCAAGATCCGTCCTTTTCCTAAGCAAGTCTATACTCTCATGTCCCAAATCAAGAAAATTAATTTGGAATTCCATAAGCATGCTACACAGGGACCTAGCTCTTCCTACCTTTATCATCTTTCACATGAGGGAGATTTCACGGGATTTATTATCGTCGTAAAGAAAAAACGAAACGATAAATGACTGACTCTTTGCACCTAGGATAATAATTTATTGTTGGTCTGATAATTCACTGGTCAACAATGATTTTGGAACTAAAACGGGAATAGGTGTTCTATGTAGGTAAAGTTGTCCTGAATGCGATGATGTAGTCGAAAATGACGTATCACGTCACAATTGTCTGTTATGAGTCATTACTGAGTCATGCTTGAACACGAAAAATCGTGAAAATATATAATGTTCTCGCTGAAAATTTTGTAGTATGCTCGCAGTTACAGAGTTGTTTTTCAGTGTAAAGGTTGTGTCTGTGTGTTGTTAGTCTTTTTTATAATATATATTTTTTATTTATTATGAAAATATATATATTATATATATATATATATATATAAATATATATATATATATTAATATAATATATATATATATATATATATATATATATATATATATATATATATATATATATATTATATTACAGCTCAAATTAATGTTAATTTAGTTTGTTCAAAAATATATAAAAAAAGTAGAAGGAGAAAACTACTTTGTATAACTTCTCTGAATGTCTTTTGCTACATATGTGGAGAATATACTACGAAAAGTCCAATAGAAACCAATCACTCAATTGTTTAAAACGGCTTATAAACATTATTTTAAGTGTGTGTTGGGTGACCAGGATAAGCCATGGGCCCCACACATAACATGCATTAGATGTTATGTTAAATTAACCCAGTGGCTAAAAGGTTAAAAAAAGCGCATTTGCCCTTTGGAGTGCTGATGTATTGGATGGAGCAAAAGAATCGTATACAGGATTGCTACTTTTGTTTAACAAATGTATGTGGCTTCAAATTCAAAACTAAAGCAAACATTGCCTATTCGACAATTAACTCAGCCAGGAAACCAGTCCCCCATAATGATGAGAAACCTTACGATTCCTATGCACCAGCTGCGTGAAAGGGGTTCCTGAGTCAGATGAAAGATTGTTTGACTCTAATGCGGAGCATCGGGGTGCTGCAGATATGCCATATATCCCAGACGAATCAAATGCAACACCAAGCTTGATAAGTGTTAGGTTCACGCCTGCAGTGAGTTCTGAATTTGATTAGATCAAAAGTTAATATTTAGTATGAATAGAAATGAAAACAGGAATTAGAGAGAAATATTTTACAAAGAGTAATTTAATATGTTTCATGTTCCGATATTAATGGACTTATGCGTGAGCTTGATATTCCGTATTTAGATGGTGAATGGCGCTATTCATAGACGCTTTCAAAACTAGCCGCCTAAAAGCCGTCTTATTGCCTAACTCAAACAAGTTTCCTCAATTCCGGTTGCGCATGCTGTTGGAATGAAGAAAACCTATGAAAGTATGTCCGAAATATTGAAGGCTATTAAATGATATTATGACCACAACCATGGCTTATCTGTGTGATCTGGAAATTGTTGGACTCCTTCTTGGTTTACAGGGAGGATCACCAAACACTTGTTGTTTTTTGTTTTTATGGACAGCCGGATACTAAGCAACATTACGTAACGAAAAACATGGAGAGAAAGAGATACATTACCCCGGGCAAAGAATGTTAAGTTAAAGCCCCTTGTAGATCCTAAGCGAGTTATTTTACCAACATTACATATTAAACTTGGAATTGATGAAGAGATTTGTGAAAGGCCATGGATAAGGAAGGAGATGGATTTAAATATTTATGTGACGTTTTTCGTGGCTTAAGTAACTAAATTGAAAGAGGGCGTTTTCGTCGGACCGTAGATTCGACAACTACAACGTGACCCCGCTTTTGACAAAAAATTAAACTGATAAACTATCTGCATGGAATTCCTTCAAAGACTTATTACAGGCGTTCCTTGGAAAACAAACGACTTTGAAAATAGCGATCGTATAGTAGAAAGGTTGCTAGTTAATTACAAGAACTTAGGGCTGTCAGAATGTCACTAAAAAATACATTTTTTACATTCTCATCTGACATGCTTCCTTTTACACCAAATCTCGGGCAGGTAAAGCGATAACAGTGATAAGATTCCACCAAAAGTATACAGCAAATGGAGGAACGTTATCAGGGATATGATGAAGCAATGATGATGGATTACTGCTGTTTCTGAAAGAAAGTACACTTCAGAAAAAAAGAATAAATGATGTTATCGAAATTCAATGTGGCAAAAAATTCAGGAAGAATAATGTAAATATATATCATTTTTATGTGGTATTGCATTATACATACGTTTTATTACTCGTTACATCATAACTCTGTAAATTGACTATAAAATTAATTAATTTATAGTCAAGTTTAATAATAATAATATATCGTTTTTACAACAATACGCATATTTGGAGGTATTATACCTAAACTTTGGAAGCTTGTAACTCAAAAACATACGTGATAAAAGAATTCTAAAATCATTTTCGAAATCTGCATGAAAAATACGTATAGTTCACCTAATTTTATTTCAGTTACGAAAAATTTCCCAAAAATTTGTTGACCAGTGTTATAAATCACCAAACCACAATGATGCCTGCTACCACTAAATCAGAAAAAGACGTAACAATGTCCAGTTATTCTTCATTTAAAATCTAACTTAATGAGAAATCAGGATTTACATTTCAAATTATTTCATAAAACACAAACTTAGCCAACGCTTCAGCACCACAGAACAAACACACACAAATATTCAAAAAACACTACATGCTGACAAAGTAGGGCGCGGATATGGAACAGATACTAAGAATAATAACTTAATATTTTCCTCATTTCAACCAAATGCATTATAGAAAAAGGTAGAAGGTAGACAACTACTGGGTGTAGTTTATTGAAAAGTAGTGTGATGCAGGGAGCTAGGAGCCTAAAAATCCTAAGGAAAAACTTGCTTATTAATGTGCACATAACAAATTTAATGGAAGCCACCGGAAGGGAAAAGCTCTCCATGAATATAGTATTATATATATATATATAATATATATATAATATATATATATTATATATATATATATATATATAATATATATATATATATATATACTATAGGTAATATATATAATATATATATATTATAAGCATGGATGACATCATGGGCAGAAAGGGCGGTACTTTGTTACATTGAAGCGTAATAAAAGACACGTAATCCATAGAACCTCTAGAATAAAGGACATATATTAGCGACAATGCAGACAATAGTATACATTAACATCGTAAGCCGTAAATCACTCTCGAAATGACAGCTCCAAAAAAAAAACGAGAGACAGACAAGAACAAGAACAGACCAGACAACAGAGAGAGAGAGAGACGAGAGAGAGAGAGAGAGAGAGAGAAGAGAGAATTACTTGCACTGCGATTGTTAAGGTAGTTCTTAAGGTCATGAAACAAGATAATAATTCCTTCTCCCAAATCATGAGACTACGAATAATTTTAATGGGTCTTAAATGTAAGGAGATTTTACTTTTCGAATGAAGGTCTAACTTATTTGTCAGCAATAAAGGATATTAATAAATAACAAGGTTCACTAGTCGATATCGTATTCATTATTATTACTATTATCTATATATATATATATAGTATATATATATAAATATTATATATATATATAATATATATATAATATATAATATAAATATATATAATATATATATATAATATAATATATAATATATATAATATATATATATTGCGATAACCTGCAATTCAAGTATATTTGTAAATACCCCCTGGTGTATTTTCACCATGCTGGGATTACGGATTCCTGGACCCATAGCAGAGAGCGCTGCAAAGTGTTTATGTATAACACGCCCACGATTGAGCTAAAGGAAAACTTCGGGAAACTTCATGTTCCACGCGTCCAGTGCTCCTCGTGCTCAATTCCCGCTCACACTCGGCTATTGTTGATCAGACAGGCGGTACCGCGCAGGTGAAGAATACTAAGAACCGGGGATTAAGGTACATAAAAAATGCAATAACCTGCAATCAAATTTATAGTAATAAAATACCCCCTGATGTATTTGTCACCCATTCTGCGGATTCATCCTGACCCTAAGCAATGGAGCGTGCAAAGGGTTTACCACTACGCCACGCATGAGCTAAAAAAAGAACCCGGGAATACTTCTGCTGTTCACGCGTCAGTAATGAAGTATTCCCAGTTCTTCTTTTAAAAAAAGACAAAAAAATGAAAGCAACTAGTATACCAATATTGAGAGGCAATGGAGAATTGACTATTTACAAATTAATCTTAATATAAAATTGCTAAAATGAGTAAATTCTACCAAAATGTACACCTTATAATTCAGATTATGTGGAGTTCAAGAGTTGGAGTTCGAATTAACACTATTACCAAATGATGAAGCAGGTAGGAAAAAGTTAACATCTCAGGCTTGAATGTTTTCTCAAACTTGAGGTAGAACACGGTTTCGATAGCGCGCCAAAGATATTTCAAACAATCTTTTCAAAGCGACGGGTTTCAAATTTCACCTGTTCAGACATTAGCAAAAATTACCAAACAGACCAAACTAATACACCAGAAACTTATCTATTTATATATATATATATATATATATATATATATATAATTATATATATAATATATATATATTATATATATATATAATATTATATATAATATAATAATATATATATAATATATATATATATATATATATATATATATGATATAATAGAATCAAATTTTCAATTTGTATTTTTATATTAACTAAAGTTCCCAGATCACGCGCCATGCCCTATCTCAGAATAGGGGAAACATGTCCACCATAATCTCCGCAATTATACGCATTAAGATCGGAACCAAGAGGCATTCAATAGAGATAAGTAAATGTATATTTAAAAATTAAACCCACACAAACACGCAACACATAAAAAAAAACAAAACACACTAAATGTCATTACTTATGGTCATAAGTAACTCTTTCAATAACAAAGAAGAAAAAAACAAATGTAGGAAATAAAAATAAATGATGTGCATATATCGTTTACCTCCCCCTCCCTTTCCCTCCAACCCTACATCCCTTCCCCCCCCCATCATATTACATCCTTAAATAAGCGAATTACATACCTCGGAAATAAGGAGGTTAAAAACAATAATGAGAACACCAAAAAATTATGAAATTAACATGTTTAAAACAAACAACATTGCGAACAAGAAATAAATAATTCAGAAGTTAATATTTCTGTACTTAGATAATATAAATATATATATATTATATATATATAATAATATATATAATATATATATATATTAATCATATATATACTATAATATATATATATATTATATATATTATTATAATAATATATATAATATATATATAATATATATGAATATATATATAATATATTAGTGAATTGGGATGATTAATACGTCATCGGCAAATCGCCTGCTTTCATCAATCGTCAATCGATCAATTTTCGCCGATTTAACTGAGGAATATTACACCAGAAAACTGGAGAAAGATTATGTTTCTGCATCATCAATTAAAAGCTCTAAATTTAAAAGTACTAGAATTTTGATAGATCTGGTTTATTTTTTTCACATATTAAAACTTTTAAAGATCCAATATTTTGAAGATTACTTTACTCGATATTAAAATTACATAATATTAAATGCAATATAAGGAGCAATGAATGATTTAATATATAAATAAAATCAATAAATATACTTAGTCTTACAAAAAAAAAAAAAAAAAAAAAAAAATTCCTGCATGAGCTATATCCAGCTGTAATAATAATTCGAGGATGCTGATTTCAAATCTGATCTTAGATATTTTAATATATCCCATATAATCTCTTTATATGCAATCCGGCAAAACCCCATTTTTCAATGTATTTTACCCGAATAATTAAACACTTTGTCACTGATTACTGCAAGTTGTTGCGCAGTCCAGTGGACTGATTTACGTAATAAAAGAAGGTGTTGTATTTGACAATAGTGTGTTTATTAATATCATTTTCTGTACATTTTCCAAAATTTATTACCATTATTGCATATTACAATACATTTTCATGTATCAATTTATGTAATATTTTTCAATTGCAGGTTGTGATCTAACAATGCTACAACATCCGAAAGTAAGAGACTGCCGTAATTACACAGATATCTTTCTCTACATCTGTGGAAGCTTCATTTTGCAAAATCAAGGCGCAACTATTATATAGCTGCGTTTTCAGAGCGCCGACTGCAGCCCGCGGCGGTCACACAGGCGCCATGCATCGTTTCCAGAGCCCGTTTGCGCATCTTCTACGTCACGTAAACGTCACAGTCAATCGCCCGTTGTTAAATTCCTCGATTTCGAGAATTAATAAACGGGCGGGCTGCGCGGAAGAATACTTTAGCTGCAAACATATCTTTTTACAAAACATGTCGGAAATGGCTTGCCAAAATTTTAATATTTTAGTAACTTTATATTAAGGATACTAATATATCGTATCATTTCATAAAATAGATACATATAATGTATAAGAGTATTGTTTACAATCGCCAGCTGATCCGATGGGCTTCTCGTCCGTTTTCATGTACTCAAATTCCGTTCTCTGATGGTTATATGTAATTTATTTCATATTCGAAGCGTTTTCCGATGTCGATTTTTGTCACACGGCTCGTGCTCGCTTCTGAAAACGCAGCTAAATACTTCTGTCGAGAGGCTGTATCTTGCCGACTTTAAAGTAGGCAGGAGATCAAGACAGATATATTGGGCTCCTCACAAAGTGTGCCAAACGTGTGTTGAAACTTTGCGTTCATGGTCTAAAGGA
>JABUQX010017908.1:0-2500 GCA_015478945.1 Trachelipus rathkii
GATGTACAAGGTATTTGATAGACACAGCTGTCAGAAACATTATCTTTACATTTATGGGGTCTAAAAGTATTTTTCAGAGAAATATGATTGGAAGGGATAAGAGTAATATTTTTAGGTATAATTTTTTTAATATTATGTAGTGGGAAATGAGGTATAGGTAGAAAAGAAGAATTTTTTGTTTTTGGAGGATTGGAACCATAATAACTCTTTTTAGGTTTTTGTAAGCTTGATTAATAATGTGATTGGGATATAATAAGGTGGTAAAAGTTTTATGTAAATACTTTGTTTCGTATTTTAGTAAAGGTGGGGAACAAATACGGAATGCACGCAGAAATAGAGAAGAAAGTATGCCAATTTTTGTATTTTTGAAATGATGAGAAAACCAGTGAATATAGTTAGGATTGAAAGTAGGTTTTCTGTAAATGGTATATTGTAAATGTGATGAATGCTGTCAACTGACTAATGTATCTAAGAAAGGTAGGGAGTTATTGGAAGGATTTTCTAACGTGAATTGAATGGAAGGATGCAATGAATTAATGAAATTTAAGACATCTTGTGTATTTGTATTATGTGGAAGTGCTACAAAAATATCGTCCACATATCTGAGCCATAAACTGTTGTTAAGTAACGGATTGGAAAGGATGTGAAAATGTTCGGTCAACTCCATATAAATATTACTTAAAATTGGAGAGAGGGGTGAACCCATGCTAAGTCCAGATGCTTGGGTATAAAATTGACCATTGAAAACGAAAAAATTATATTGAAGGGAGAGATTGATAAGTTTTTTAATAGTTTGAAAAGGGAATGACAAATTGTAATTGTTTTCAGTAATGTATCTTTCTAAAAGTTCTATGGTGAGAGGGACAGGCACTGACGTAAACAGTGAAATGACATCAAAGCTTAAGAATTTATGAGAAGAAGGGTTTAATGATTTGGTGCGTGATATGAATTCTTCAGAGTTTTTTAAATGGGAAGTGGATATATTATTGATTAAGGGTTTCAACTGATTTGCTAACCATGAGGATAAATTATAAGTAATACTATTTATATTTGAAATAATCGGACGTAAGGGGGTATTATTTTTGTGAACTTTCGGGAGTCCATAGAATTGAGAGGGAGAGGTCATATATGAGGTGAGATTTTTTAATACATCTTTGTGATCTTTAAAAATGTTTTTAAGAGCAGAGTTAAATTGATTTTGAAAGTTATTTTGTTTTTTTTTGTTTAAACGTGAATATATATTATTGTCGTTTAAAAGATCGTAGCATTTGTTGATGTATGTATGTTTGTCCATTATAACAATTAAATTACCTTTATCTGATTTAGAAATAACTATGTTTTGATTGAATTTGAGACTATTTAAAGCTAAATAAAAGATTTGGGGAAGGAGTTAACATTTAAAGAATCAGAAATATTTTTGATAAGTATACCTTTAAGAATATCGTTGTTACAGCTGACATTTTTATCATGAGATTGCCATTTATTGTAGTCGACGAAAAATTTCATCCAAGGATCCGAATTGTCGATTGAAAAAGACAAACCAAAACCCAATATGATTTTTTCATAAGTATTCAGATTGTAGCTAGAAAAATTTATAATTTTTGAAGGATCAGACGCTTTATACCATAAACTATTATTAAAAATACGAGTAAACTTATTTTCTAGTTGCCGCTCTTTGTAGACAATTCTATTGTTCATAGAAATATGTGCAAGGTTGATCAAATCAGTAAACTTTTGCAGAGTATTATAAAACTTGTTGTACCAATGAGTTTGAAATTTTTTAAATTGGTTAAATGTTTTCCTAAAAGCTATTTTAATTTCTTTTTTGATTTTCGAGATTTTTTCTAGTAAAATATATCTATGCATTTCTGGAAACGGAGTAAATTTATCATTCTTGAGAGATGGGGGAACCATAGATGGGGGGATAACAAGATTTCCCAAGCATTTTTTAACAAATCTTAACTGTACCTTCTTCGCATTAGCAGAAATCAAACTATGCATATATAGATGGAATTTTTTCCTTGTTAAGTAATCCAATCCGTTCGTATCGGGCCACATTATTTATGAAGATAAACTACTTCAAGGTAGTATTTATTTTATATAGAAAGGAAAGCCCTTGGATTAAAATTTTTCCATTTATTTAGTTACACAATATTATAAAAACACATATTGATTAAAAAACATATTTTTCACAAAAACAATTAAAAAAAATTATTACAACGATTGCAAGCTTTCGTCTCCATCAGGGAGACCTCTTCAGGCAAAGGAACAACGCATCTGAAAACTACTAACGTAGAAAGCACCTATTGTTGGTTGGTTATCTTCTTCAGAGAATTTTGGAATTTTCTACCTATACCTCATTTCCCACTACATAATATTAAAAAAATTATACCTAAAAATATTACTCTTATCCCTTCCAATCTTATTTCTCTGAAAAATACTTTTAGACCCCCTAAATGTAAAGATAATGTTTCTGACAGCTGTGTCTATCAAATACCTT
>JABUQX010017908.1:12500-32591 GCA_015478945.1 Trachelipus rathkii
TATTGTCCTCAGTCGCAACATGGCGGTGGTTCAATCCCGGAGAAGGCAGTTAATTCTTTACCTTTTCCTTTAATATGTTCTTTTTTTACATCTTATATAATTGTGCGATTATCATGCAATATTTAACATCTTATATATAATATATATATATATAATATATATAATAATATAATATATATATATATATTATATATATATATATATATATATATATATATATATATAAAAGAAAAATATCTTACGTTAGTTTGTGAAGCAGCTATTGTCAAATAATATGGATTAATATTTTGCATACATTCTCTGTATTTTTCGGTGCCAAAGTCAATTGAACAGTTAAATTCTTGACCAGTTTCAACAGCGAATTTCCGATGATTCTTGTTAGATGCCCAGGGGCACAGAGATGTACCCGATTGTATTATAGCTCGGTTGAAGAGACCTGAAACAATAATTAAAAAAAATTAATTGATATATTTATTTATAGTAATTAGTGTAATTCAAAGTTGTATACATACTTCATACTGATCGTCGGTCTAGCAAGAGCTCATATCATCAATTAAAAGATAAGAGTTTAATTGCTCAACTAAATATCGGAATAGATCACTTTTCTTAGTTCTGTCTACTAATCATAATATATTTGTTTTTAATCTTTCTTTCTTTTTTATTTAAAATTTTCACTTATACATTTTTTTTAATGCTAATAATGTAGGATTTTGGAAAAGTTGTTCTCAGTCATACTTATTTATTCGAAACAGAAATTATAATCTTTTGGTTACTAATTACCAGTACCGCTAAATTCATATCGATTCTTCAGACCATTTATTAAGTACTGGCATGCATTTAAAGAAAAAAATTTGCTCTGTGGAACATTTTAAAAAGCAAACTTCGAATTCAGTAGCATTCATTACAATACATAAGACGAACCTATCGAACCGGGGGACAAGACTTGGTAATGAACTGAGGCTCCTCCAGCGCTTTCACCAAAGATTGTTATGCTATTCGAATCTCCTCCGAAGGATTCAATGTTTTCTTTCACCCACTTTAATGCCAATTGCTGATCTTTGAGCCCCATATTCCCTGGCATCACAGAATCCTCAGTCGATAAAAATCCTGTTAATGTAAGTGTTTAAATTTATTGTATATATATATATATATATATATATATATATATAATATATATATATATATATATATATATATATATATATATATAATATATATATTATATATATATATATATATATATATATATATATATATATATATATATATAAGTAGTATACAAAACGGGGCTACGAGAACACCCCCTCATTTCACTCGAATTGGCTATGAGACCACCCCTGAAAAACTGAAGGATTACCTGAGCAAACCCCTTTCAGGAAAACCTGGAGCGAGCGATTTCCGGGTGGATAGAATAAATATGGTCTTGACGACTTTACCAAAGGTTTTATTTTTAAATTTTGTTACGAGGCCTACCTCCTCGTTTCTCTCGGAGATGTTCCGGAACTCCAGCTCCGGAGGTTTTGGTATGCTACTTAGAAGAGCTTTTAAAATAATGAAAACAAAATAAAGTTTTAAGATAAGTTACCCATGCGTTTTCAACATTTGACATTAAGTTTTCTTTCACGTTATCTATCGAAGAAAATTTTATTCAATGGTAAACTATAATAAAATTTTCCAACAAATACATTTTCATTTCCTGTCATTATTAAAATATATGGAAAGATTTCTGACTCTATTTTATATTAAATTAATGTAGAAATAGAGTCAATATTTGAATTTACATTATGGCTTTCAGAAGAAATTAGTGTTTTTAAAGCGTTTTTCAAATCATTATTATTTTAAATAATTCTATAAAATAAGTTTTAATTTTTTACCATCGTAGTGAATGGAAGATTTATCTTTATTAATGATTTATATTCATTTTTTAGTTTATAAAAACTAATATAATTATATATCTGACGTCTGCTCATATCACATTGTAGAATTATCTGATAAATGTTGACACCTTTATTCATAAGAAATTTATAATAGTACCCTCTAACAAAGAATGCAAATAAGGGGAATATGTTGGAATTCTTTTCTGCATTTATTAGGCTTTCATTTAATTCTTTTATTTTTCTTCCATCTTGTGAGTTGTTCTTTATGTTATTATAAAAATTCATAATAAAATCCATATTTTCAGTAGGGTTGTATTTTGCTGATAAAACTTTTAACAATTGAAATAAGGCTTCATATATTCGATCTTCTTCTGGGGTTTTCTTTTCTTTAATAATATTTCTTGTTTTAATAACATATTGTCTTTTTAATTTTAATAAAGAAAGATTGAATTCATTTTTATCTTTATTAGAAAATGTATTAAAACAATCCATCAATATATTTTTATCTTTTAAACTTAAATAAATATTAACACTTTCTTCGGTAGTAAACACATAATTCTCTTCTGATGCCGCCATAATGCAAACTGAATTCTCAAAGGCGTAATAAAACTGTGAGTAAAGCTCTGAAATAATCTAGAATATTCTAGAAGTCGAAAAAATCAACGAGAGTTAAAGTATGTAAAAGTTTTAAATTAATAATCTTCTGGCTGGGTGGTTGAGTGGATTGAATAACCGCCTAATGTGTGTAAGGTTGTCGATTCAAACCCGGTGAGGTTATTTTTGATAAAATAAATAAAATAATAAGTTGTGCACTTTCAATGCACAGTTGATGTCATAGCGTATTCCAAATAATAATAATAATAATAATAATAATAATAATAATAATAATAATAATAAACAGCAAAAATGACAAGAAGTTGTGCACTTTCAGTGCACAGATGACGTTACAATAAATAATAATAATAATAATAATAATAATAATAATAATAATAATAATAATAATAATAATAAATAATAATAATAATAATATAAAGAAATTTTAATTACTGAATATTTATAATTTTTTAACAACTCAGCGTGGTGCCTTAAGGCACCACGCTCCCCCGTTGTCAAATTAAAAAAAAATATATATATATAAATATTCAAAGGACCCCCTGAAACGGGGGGTCCTTTGAATATTTACGAGAATGTAAAAAAAATAATGATGAATTAACGCCTGGGAAAGTTTCCCAGGCGTTAGATTGGGATAGAAAAAGAAAATTTAAATTTTTTTAAAGAATAATAAAAATAAATTACTTAGAAATAAATTATAATTTAAATTTATCCGAATCCTATCGTGGGCGTTTGAAACGCTAATGTTAGAATCCAAAAAATTAAAGAATTTAAAAATAATAATAAAAATAATATTAATAATGATCATAACATTGAAAAAAATTGAAAATTTGATATAATTTTTAAATGACGTTAGTAAATAGAAATTTGCTCTGACAACTTTTCGAATTTAATTATTCTACATATGAAAAGTGAAAAAAAACTCTAAATTCGTTAAAAAAAACCATTTTTTTCATTCCAGGATTTTTTCCTGGAATTCTGGAAAAAATCTACGGATTCGAAAAATCCATTTTCAATTGTTAAATGTTAAATATCTGGTTCTACTTAGCATATAAAGATAAATAAGGTATGTATTTACAGGTTTCCAAGTGCGATGAATCTGAATCTGTCATTATTTTTAAGGTATTTTTAGTAGGAAAAAAGTTATTAAAATAATTTTAAAAATACAGAGAAAAGAGAAAATTTCAAGGAGAGCAAAATTGAAGAACTCGATGACATTTAGGGAAATATAATATTTTTTTTATTTTTCTTATAATAAATAAGGAATAATAAAATGGCAAGATCTTTGAATGAGCAAAATCCAAAATTGACTTATAATAAAAAAAATCTATAATAAAATAGCAAGATCTGGGAATGAGCAAAATCTAAAATTGACTTATAATAAAAAAATCTATAATTACATGACAACTTGTGAGATCTGTAATACTAAAATTAAAAATTTTAAAATTCATGTAAGAAGTAATAAACATATGAAAAATACAAATCTATCATTGCTTAATTTGAATTATTTTGATGATAAAAAGAAATTATGCTCAATGTGTAATAAAAGAGTTCAAACCTTAAAATTCACGAGAAAAGTAAGATTCATAAACAAATTCAATGCATTGTGATTATAAAAATTATCGAGAAGGAATTCAAGGTAATTTTAAAGCATATTGTTATACCAATATAAAAATCATTGATCCGAGGATGTATATTAATAATATGATAAGTATAATTCAGAAAAAATTGAAGAACAAAATTGGGAAATTTTAAAACTGAGTCTCTCTATTTTTGTTGAATTTTACAAATATTTACCTGATGGAAGAAAACAAACGATTCAAAATTGGTTTAATAGCGGTTCCATGGCAAGTATAACAAATAATCCTCAAATAAAAGATACTATTCATGAAATGATCAATAAAATTGAAAAAAAAATATCTAAATTTACAAGAGAAGGGTCAGGATGGATTATCAATAAACTTTTAGATTTTGAAATAAAGATAGCAAAATATAAACCATTAAGAGCTTCTTCATATATTGAAACTCCAGTCAAATATAAAAACACAAAATTTGGATTGATAAATATTCAAAATAAAAATGATAACGAATGTTTCAAATGGTGTATAGCAAGATCTGATTGTTTAGATGAAGACAATCCACATAGATTATCAACAAGAAAAAAAGAAGTTTCTAAAAATTATAATTGGAAAAGAATAGAATTTCAAGTTCAATTAAAACAGATTAGTAAATTTGAGAACCAAAACGATGTGTCAGTCAACGTATTTGGACTTGATGAAAAAGAAATATTATATCCATTAAGAATTACAAAAGTTGAGAAAACTAAACATGTTGATTTACTTTTAATATCAAATGATATAAATACACATTATATACTTATGAAAGTATTGAGTCCATTCATAGATAAGAAGCATAAAGAAAAAACTTATCCATGTCGATTCTGTTTGCATAGTTTTTATAAAAAAGAATTATTAGATAATCATCTACCAGAATGTGGTATCCATAAACCGGTAAGAATGGAATTATCAGAAGGTCAAGTTCAATTTAAACTGTATTATAAACAATTCAGATATCCATTTGTTATCTATGCAGATTTTGAAAGCACCTAAACAAAAAATAATACGACTCAACCAAACCTAATGATCTAATACATAAACTTACAGAAACATCAACACCAAACAGCTGGTGTTGTTATACGAAATGTGATATTGATGAATATTCAAAATTTGAAATATATGAAGGTAAAGAAGCATCTAAAACGTTTGTAGAATATTTAATTTCAGAATCAAAATGGATTTATAAATTACTGAAAATGAACAAACCCATGAACTTACCTTCAGAAGAAAAAATGAATCATGAAAATGCTAATCGTTGTTATGTATGTAAAAAATAATATACACAATCAGATTTCAAAGTAAAAGACCATAATCATTTAACAGGAGAATATAGAGGACCTGCTCACCGAAGTTGTAATTTACAAATTAGAAATCCTAAATTTATTCCAATAATAATGCACAACTTATCTAAATACGATGCTCATTTATTCGTTAAAGAATTTGGACGTACCGATGGTGAATTAAAAGCAATTCCTCAAACGGATGAAACTTATATAAGTTTCAGTCAGCTTATAAAAGTTGATGAAGGAATAATCTCAACAAGCATGGAGTTGAGATTCCTCGATAGTTTTAGATTTATGTCATCGTCCCTAGCTAAACTGGCATCAAATTTAGAAAAATGAAAATTTAAGAATTTATGGTCCAGCTTAACAAGATGAACATTTTCAGCTACTAAAACGTAAAGGAATTTATCCATACGATTGGATGAATGTTATAACAAAATTTAAATCAATTTAAAATGAAACCTAAAAAAAGAGAAATTTTATAATATTTGGAATAATGAAGACATAACAACGAGGACTACAAAACATGCGCCAGACATCTGGACAAAATTTAATTGTAAAACATTTAAAGATTACAATATGTTATAAACTTACAATCTGATACATTATTATTAGCGGATGTGTTTGAAAATTTTAGAACAACTTGTTTAGATACTTATAAATTAGATCCAACACGTTATTTTACATCTCCAGGGTTTTCTTGGGATGCATTATTAAAAGAAACGAAAGTAAAATTAGATTTATTAAAAGATCCGGATATGTTGTTAACGATAGAAAGGGGATTAGAGGAGGAATCAGTAATATAACAAATAGATATGCGAAGGCGATAATCCATATAATCAAGAAAGTTATGATAAAAATAAACCGCATAGTTAAATCACTATTTAGATGCTAATAATTTGTATAGTTGGGCAATGCCTCAGTATTTGCCTACGGGAAATTTTAAATGAATGAAAAACATTAACGATTTTAATGTTTTGGATATCAGTGATAAATCTAAAAAAGGATATATTTTAGAAGTTGATTTGGAATATCCTAAAGAACTACACAATTTACATAACGATTACCCCTTAACAGCAGAAAATATAAAGATAGATAAAGTTCCAAAATTAGTTCCAAACTTGAATAAATAAAGAAAAATATATTATACACTATAGAAATTTAAAACAGTGTTTGAATTTAGGATTGAAACTAACGAAAGTACATAGAATATTAGAATTTCATCAGAGCAATTGGATGAAATCATACATTGATCTTAACACGAGAAAGAGAAAGGAAGCGAAGAATGAATTTGAAAAAGATTTCTATAAATTAATGAACAACTCGGTTTTTGGTAAAACGATGGAAAACGTAAAAAATAGAGTTGATGTACGATTGTTAAAAATGAAGAGCAAGCTCAAAAATTAGTAAATAAACCAAATTTTGAATAGTTTAAAATATTCTCAGAAAAATTAATAGCTTGTCATATGAAAAAACTAAACTAAGATTTAATAAACCTATCTATGTAGGAATGTCTATTTGGATTTAAGTAAAACTTTAATGTATGACTTTCCATTATAATCATATAAAAATAAATATAATGAAAAAGCAAAATTATTGTTTACAGATACAAATTCTTTATGCTATTTATATAGAAACGAATGATATATATATATATATATTATAATATATATATATAAGTTATATATATATATTATATATATATATAATATATATATATATAATTATATATTATATATATATATATATATATATATATTATATATATATATATATTATATGTATATATATATAAAGATATTGAAAAGGAATAAAAAACTGTTCGATACATCTGATTATCCAAAAGAGCATAAATTATATTCAGAAAAAAATAAAAAGGTATTGGATAAAATGAAAGATGAAACAGCTGGAAAACTGATAACAGAATTTGTAGGACTAAGAGCAAAATTATATGCTTATAAAACATTAGAAAATAAAGAAATTAAAAAAGCTAAGGGAGTAAAGAAAAGCGTTATCAATCAAACGATTAAAATTGATGACTATAAAAAAGTATTATTTATGGAAGAAACTCTATATAGGAAACTAAATTTAATACGAAGTAAAAAACATGATTTGTATACTACGCAAGTAAATAAAATATCATTATCGAGAAATGATGATAAACGATATATATTAAAAAATAATATAAACACATTAGCTTTAGGACATTATAGAATAAGTTAGTTGGCGCCAACAACAAATTTAAAAAAAAAATTTATATATATTATACGGTTGACCATAGTCTTAAGACTATGGTCAAACAACAGATGATGATGATGATTTAATTTTTTTTTATATATATATTATATATTTGACCCCGCCCTTAAGGCCGAGGTCAAACAACGGATTTTATATATATATTATATATTTGACCATAGCCTTAAGGCTATGGTCAACAACAGATTTAAAAAAAAAAATAATTAAAAAAATATTTTAAAAAATAATAAAATGAATATCAACAAAATAAAACGATAAAAAAGAATCTAAAAACACGGAAATTTTCCCTCGTGTTTTGAGTTTTTTTTTTTTTTTTTTTTTTTTTTTAAAAACTATAGTTTTTTAAATTTTAAGGCTGGCGCGTGGCAAAGTTTGCCACACGTCAGCTCTAAATACTCGAAAAACTATAGTTTTTTAAGAATTTTTTAGAATTTTTTTAAGGGGGGCCCGAAATAGGCCTCCCTTCGTACTTTAAATTATTATATTCTAATTTTGTCTTCATTTGACATTTTTTTTAAAAAAAAAAACTATAGTTTTTTTAAATTTTAAGTTTGCCACGCGTCAGCTCTAAATACTCGAAAAACTATAGTTTTTTAAGATTTTTTTAGAATTTTTTAGATTTTTTAAATTTTTTTAATTTTTATCATTCAATTTTGTTTTATTTGAAAAATATACTGTTGGAAAAAAGGTCTCGATTTATATAAATTGTATAATTTTATATAAATATAGAAAATGCGTCTCTCCCGGGAGACGCATTTTCTATATAATAATACGCGTAACGTTAATATTTTTTATCTTTCAATTTTGTTTTATTTGAAAAATATAACGGCGAAACTGGCACACCAAAAATTTATTTATATTTTGGTGTGGTAGAGATTGTCACACCAAAAATTTATTTACGCTGTTTATTTTTTTGGTGTGCCCGAAACTGGCCCACCAAAAATTTATTTATAAAGTATTCTCGTAGGAAGTATTTGAGTTTTTTTCGTGTACCCTAAATTAATATACCAAAATTTTTTATACTATAATTTTTAAATTTTAAGGCTGACGCGTGGCAAAGTTTGCCACGCCTTAGAAAAAGAAAATTTAAGGAATATAATTTTTTTTTAAAATAACGAAATAAATTTGTATGCCCCCCGTACAGGGGGGGGGCATACATTACGTGAAAACGTAACGTTTATCCTTTTTATAAAAATGCAAGTTTTTTTCTCTATAATAAATAATGGAAAACATTTATATCCAGTGGAAAGATGAGAATAGCAGAAATAATCAAGAACATCATTTCTTATTACCATCTCCTAACTGTAGAGCTCTAATTATTGGAATGAGTCTGGATGCGGTAGAAAGAATTTAACTACTAAGAATGTTCTTATGGAATAGAGTGGCTTAGATAATATAATTTTTATTTGTTTTGGAAAGTCTCTAACATGCCAGCCAGAATATAAATTAGATAAATCAGGATTTGGATTAAGGTATATATATGATTAGAACAAACGAAGTTCTGAATTATTTTGACGATTAAAAACAATTATTACTGCTATTCAATTTTATTACAAATGCTAACCTAAGAAGCATAAATAAATCAAAATATCAAAGTGAAATATATGAAGATTCTTCCGAATTCAACAGACCCGAAGGAATGATTTACACAAGAAGGAAAATTTAATTATGTATTTGAATGAAAAAAGTGAATGTAGCAAATCAAAAGTAAATGCTGAAGATTTTTTGCTTTTGTGGAATTGCACATATGGAGTTTTCTGCTTTTGCATCTACATGGACCATAATCCTATTTTTATAACCCTCCTCCCTTTTCTCCTTGAAATCGACTATGTATGGTATATTAAGATTCTCATTGTATATTAAAAGATTTAGTTAATATTTTAATGATTTCATTTCCAAAAGGATCAGTGATGGATATGAGTATAGTATTATTGCGAAACTGTTTGGAAAGTACCATTTGGTTACATTTTTATGATATAAAAAATATGCGACCAGAGAAGGAAGATATGAAGCTAATTTTAACTCTATATATATATACCTAAATAATAGTTTTTTCCTCTTAAATAAGAATGTATATTTACAATACAACTCGGAAAGTTCATCAAGTCAATTACATATAAATGATCTGCAAAAAAACATGACAAAATCAAAAATATATTAAAGTAATTGAAATTATTTTTATAAAATGAAACGGGTTCAGGATTGTTTAAAGGTTCAATATTGAGGCAGGTATCTTGTAATCCCCATTTTAAATTACCTAATAATGTTCCTCGGAAAATTATTGAAAACGGAAAAAGACTTCCTGAAACGTAACAGGTAAATATTTCATATTGTGGTCAGGTAAACAAAAAATACAAAAAAAGATAAAAGAAGGATATAGATGGTGTACAGTTTAGATAAGGCCTGTAAACAACATGAAATAAATTATTAAAAACTAGAAAAATGACGAAAGAGAGAAATGTCGGCAGATTGAATAGCAATAACAAGCGAAGTGAAATGCGTTAGTCCTAATAAATTCAGAGTACGTTAGAAACAGACGGCGAGAAGTTAGTCACGACTAATGGGAATGAAAATGTCAGATTAGGAATGGGTTTGCATCAAAAACGGGGTAAGAGCTCGCGAAATCGGGCTTGAAAAGATTAAGAATATATTCATAACCTAACACGGATACTCAGGATCAACGATCTTATACGAAAAATGGGATTATCTTCTAAGATAGTTAAAGAATGGTTTGTCAAAACGTTTAAACATTGCATAAACCGATAAGATTATAGAATTTTCAAATGATAGCTCCATAAATTTGGCAAATGAAGCTGACTAAGTAGACCATGCAAAAATTATAAATCTGCAGAATAAAATATAATATTACGTTAAAATATCGATTTATTCAGTAAATACGCTTTGGCTACTCCTATTAAAAAGAAACTGGAAATGAATAGTCGCGAAGCGTTTTCAAAATATATTTAAGGAAAGAATTCCCTAAAAAATACACTACGATAAAGGACTTCGAATTCCATAAATAATACCAACTCAAAGAAAGCTATTTGAAACAGTAGAATACATTGGTTTGCGCTAAGAGATATGAAACGAAAAGCTCAAGTAGTGAAAGATTTACAAACTTTAAAATCTAAGAATGGGAAATATTTTACAGATACAAACAAAGAAAATGGATTTGATATTCTCCTGATATAGTATAAAAATTATAAATATACAAGTTCTCATAGAAGTATTAAAATGACACTCCTGAGCAAGGATCTCTGGCGAGGAATAGTAAAGTTGTGTAAATGAAACGATTTAATTTCCTCCTACTAAGTCTAAAGCTAGGAAACCAAAATTTAACCTTGTGGGGCAAGAAAAAGAAAGAAATAAAGATTTAGAAAAGGTTATCTTTCCAACTTCTTAACAGAAGAAATATTTATTAGTATCTGAAGTATTGAAAAACAAGATCCGTATAGATTTATAAAAATATAGGAAGACATGAAGTGATGAAAGAGATTATTGAATGTTTTTATGAACAAAATGTTGAAATCTTGAAAGTGAAGGTTATAGCGAGGTTGAAAAATATTAAAAGAAAAAAAGAGAAAATTTATTAAATGGATGAAGACCAATTAAAACAACATCTTGGATAAAAGAAAAAGACTTAACGGAAATATAGAACGTGAAACAGGAAACAGCTAAACATCAAACAGGAAACAGCTAAACATCAAACCGTTTCGCGTTCTGTTTAACATAGGATATCTGTTTCAGAAAGCTGTTTAGCTGTTTCCTGTTTCTTGGTTACCTACTTTCCTGTTTATAGCATACTGTTAATATGTAAAGAAATCTGATTTAGTAAATATAGAAAGAAACTTCAGAAAAGATTTGTTAAATGAGAAAATTAAGGTGAACAAAGATATCTATAAGAAAATATAAACTACTACAACCATTAATTGAACCGATTAAGGATATAACTACGCATCAAAAAGAAATACTTTAAACTCAACCAACACTACCAGATCTTACTTCACGTCAAGTTCCTTTAGCTATTGAAGATGTACCAGCATCACCTAGTACTCTTGGATATGATTTAGGAAAAATATCAGAAAAATATTTAAAGGATATTTCTTATGGTAAGTATGAAAACGCATTCGGTATCTAAATTCGGATGAAGGAAGTCGTAAGATTGGATTTAAATTGGGTACAATAAAATAGTTAACATTGTTGGTATAATGTTAATTATTGACTGGCCATCAATATATACTGGTACTGAAGGTTTAATGGAAACTTTTAACCTTAAAAAAACCTGGAGAAGTTTCTAAAAATGAATATGATACTTCCAAGAAAATAATGCTTCAAACTAAGGCGTTTTTAAAGGATGATGGAACTACTGTTAAAGCGAATAGAGGTAACAAATATGATTTGTTTATTAAACCAATTATATAAGTGAATAATTAAAATTGCCTTGAATGAATTAAAATCAGAAATTGACGTCCAGAAGTACAGAAGCATCCTAAGAAGAAACGTAATTGGAGATACTCCCTCGAGCATCTAGTGTTGTGGTACCAATATTCCATCTATATTGAAAATTTTTACCTTCAGTTATCCTAATGAGCTTGTGTAATAGAACAGTTCAGAATAATTATTTTCAGAATTAAATCGGGCAAATACTAACTTGTTTTTAATGAGTTACAAGCTATTGTTGATGAGCTGTTAAGATTAGGTTATATTGGAATAAAGCTATAAAGAAAATCTTTAATTTTTTTCTTCTATATTTATTAGCATTGTATCTAGTAATACATCTGATTTTCAAATTATGAAATTTTTAATCTTTTAATCTAAAAAATTAAATAGGATAAAACACATGAATAGTGTATGCTATTGAAATTAATAATACTATAAGTTCTTATCAATAGTAAAATTATATCTATAATAAAGTTGCACATTAATATAACGGTATAATATTTTTTGATAATATTATTGTCCAACAGGAAGCTTAGAAATCAATAGCGTATTATACAATTAATTCAAGAAACATCTTGTTAAAAATAAGCATTCAGAAGCAAATTCAGTATTGAAGCAAACCACATAACTATGAAATGAATTATTCATGTTAGCAAGGTTTTGACGGAATATATGGAATGGATAATCGTTGCCAAAATCTTTTAGGATTTAGTAGGGATGCTATTGAAGCATTGGAAAACATAAAAGTGAAAACATTTGTTTATAATTTTCACACCTGACCATCTATCTTAGTTAATTCTCACTTAATTGTGATATTATAGAAGGTTCTTATCTTAATGGACATCAAAAAACCAATTTTGTATAGTTTCTTTCCCGATGTTTCTCTTCAAAATTTATAAAATAGAATGATGAAGACCTAATACAGGTAGTGTATATCTACCGATAACAATTGACCAATTGCTAACTTAATTCATATTTTATGGGCTTACATGATCAAACTCATCACATAACAAAAATCTTCGAGGAAAAGAAATAACTATTCGATTACATATAAAATCAACATAAACTTTTTTTTCTCTATAATAAATGGAGTATAAACTTGAAATTGGACAATTAACTGAAGAGGCGCTGAAGGGACCCCCGTAATTGATGGAATATGAAGCGTTTATACAGAGGAGACGAATTAATCGACACCAAGTATTAAGAATTTCGACATTATTTTCGGGTATGAATTTTTTACTACCGTTCTAATAGAAGTTATATTTATATCGAGGGATCTTTAAAAAAAGAAGATGGATCAACATTTGAAAACGATCAACCTGGAACTGGAACTGAAGCAGGAAATATATCTATATATAAATTTAAATAACAAGCGAATCGTATTTTATTTTCAAGAGTTGAATATCAACTTGGAAATAAAAGTATGGAAGAATATCCAAATCCTGGAAAATCATCAACTATGAAAGGACTTTAACATATCCTCTCAATTATTTAGTAAGGTATGAATCTTATGTGGTCACCTGATTAAATGGATAAAGTATGTCCCAAAAATTAATACATTCTGGATATGTGGAGAGACACAAATACTTATTTAAACTCATCGGGGAAATTTAGTGTAGCTATTCCATTAAGTCATATATTTGGATTTTGCGAAAATTAGGATAAAGTAATTTATGGCATAAAAATCAGCTTACATTAAGAAGAAAAGGAAGATGACAATGATGCTATATTAAAATCGTCAGATAAAAACGATGATGGTATTTATAAAGTTCCTGATGGTAAATTATTTTATCGAGAATAGTATGGAGAATCCCACACTAAACAACTTTCTAAAAAATATTTCAATAAAACTGTAGTAAAATATTCAAAAGACTATACATAAATATTAATTTTTGAATAGACATGTGAATCTATAGAAGAAAATCAAGGACACCAACAATTCGATGGAGATTAAATGTTTACAGCCGGATCTGAGAAACCTCTTAATGTAATAATTTTAAGCTTTTCAAGAAACAAATGGTGATATTCAAATTATTTAATCATTGTAATATAAATTAACGCTTTGTGTTTAGTTAAATCCGAAAGATATCCAGAAATGGATCTTCGACGATTTTAATGAGATTATTATACAACCGCTTATAAATGCTATCAGATTATTCTAATCATATACTTAATAAAGAAAATTATTTCTATTGTTTAATAGAATATCAAAATTTCGTATCCATGCTAGTTTTGATTATATATTTTAAAAATGAACTATTAATTCAAAGCAGTTACAGATATGAAAAGGTCTGCGCAACTTTTTAAAGAAATATTTTGCCCATTCCTACAATGCTTATCATAGTATTATTCAGATCGCTTGTGAAACTATAACTGATGGATAAATAAAATGAATATTGCTTTTTAATTTTTTGCTCTTAAATAAATGAGGTATTATTGTATTCATTGTAGAAAAATAACAAATACTGAAAATGTTCAAAAGGTTATGACAAATAAAAGTAGTATGCTTAGATGTGCATGCTCAGAATGTGGAAGAGTAAAAACTCAATTTAATTCTGATAAAATATAAAAATTATAAAAATATAAAATTAAATAAAAATTACGATAAATATATGAAGGTGGGGTGGAGCAGCTCCACCCCATCAACCATAACTATAATAATTATACGAAGGTGGGGTAGAGCTGCTCCACCCTCTGATAAATAATTGCATATTCCAAAGAGGGCGGTGAAACACCGCCCTATCAATCATAATTATAATAATTATACGAAGGTGGGGTAGAGCTGCTCTACCCTCTGATAAATAATTACATATTCCAAAGTGGGCGGTGAAACACCGCCCGATCAACCATAATTATAATAATTATACGAAGGTGGGGTAGAGCTGCTCCACCCTCTGATAAATAATTACATATTCCAAAGGGGGCGGTGAAACACCGCCCCCTATGATAAATATTTAAAAAGAGATTAAATAAAAATAAAGAATTTAAAAGATAATGAAATAAATTATAAAAAATAAAAAAAGGAAAAAATTATATATAAAATTTTATATATAATAACTTTTTTTCTTCTTAAACAAATGGCGTACAACGATATGAAAGTATATCTTACACCGAATCAGGTAAAGAAGTTAAACAAAGCAGTAAATAAAAGAATCTTCTATATAATTTAGAATTAATCCGAAGGATAAAGGAAACATATCTCTTCTCCTAACTCTAACTCAAAAAGCTAAATTTTTAAAAGGTATACCATTTAATTTAAAATTAAGCATATCACATATCACAAGCCTTGGCAAAACAAACGGAGGATTTTAATACACTTCCAACATTATAGCAGCTGCAAGTTGCAAATGCGTCTCGGTGCTGGTGGGCTAGCGCAAATTGCTAAAACTGGAAATGATAAAAAAAACGGCCAAATGAACAATTAGAAGAGACTAGAAGGAATAACCTTCAAATGGAAAAAAGAGGAAAAACAAATGGAAAAGGTCTTTTTTTAAACCTATACCCCTCGTCGAAAAACTGACGAGGGTTTATTTTTCAAACCATACAAAAGTTGAATATCCCGATGAAAGCACTGGGTCAATACGATCTTATGAAATATATTACATCAACTTAAAATTCCAAACGTTCTGAAGGAATTTTATGAGAGAATGCTCTGCCCTATAAAAAATCAATAAAAAGGAATGTTGGAATCGTAAATTTGGATGCAATAATAGTCAAGACTTCAATTGGATAGGTTGGTTTTAAAAGTTGTAAAAAACTTTATGCTATTATTTCGATTCATTCGGTGTTCAATCTCAAGACTGAATTGAAATTATATATTTCAACGCGATATTGCTATTCAAACGTATCTTTACAAAACTGAATGAAGTATTTGCTGTCAGTTTGTGTTATTCGTCTTTCGAGTAGCTGTATTGAAAATTAAAATTTTCACTCAATTCCACAAGAACTTTTTTTTCTCGATAATAGCTGAGTGCTTGACCAGCATGAGCGATGACCCCTAACAAGAAGTGGACCACCAGGACCGCGAAGACCTCGAGGACCTCGACGGACCTCGAGGACCTCGAGGACCTCCAGGACTGTCAGGAATGGGATTTAAATATTTAGATGAGGAAGGTAATTTTGAGTATTGAAACTAAAAGTGCGGGCAAATGCGGATTCACAGAAAAAATTTATGTAAGACCTAGTGCCGCTTAGGTATAGCAGATAATTTAGTAAAAGGAAACAAGAAGTGAAGGTTGATAAATGTAAAACAGACGTCGGAAATATGAATAATCATAACTGCATTACAATCTGAAGGTGATCATATTAAAAAATTTGTTGAAGAAATAAAATCTCAAATTTTTGATATTCATAATAACGTTTCTGTTAAAAGAATGGTTTTGAAAAACGCTTTAAAAACGAATTAATAAATTTTATTCCTTGCATGCAAGCAGTTGAGATTGTAAAAAAGAACATGGTGCTTACAATATTGTCATGTTTGAATCTGATTCAGATTTACTTAATGAAAGTCTTCGTTCGTATTAGAATGAAAGAACCATCTTCGAAGAAAACTGGTTAATCGTTTATGCCATTATGAAGATTTTGGTGTCACAGTTGGAGTTTCGATATTTAGAATAGAAGAATCGATTATATCATAACCTCCTGTTTATTTTATCAATGGAGATGAATTTAAAGATTCAGATATAGATATGAACTGATATGATAACAGATTTTACAATTAATAGAATGAAAAAATCATCTTACGAAGGAGATATCATAAATTTTCAAGCTGCAAGTGATACAACCAATGAAAAATCTATAGATGCATAGCTATCAAAGTTTCTTAAAATACGATTTAGGAAATCCGAAATGACTTTTCCGAAAAAGATATATTGGGGGGGGGGGAGATGAATGCTATTGAGAATAAGAAAATTACGATTGATGATATATTTGAAAAGATAGATAAATTAGAGGGGTGCCTATGGGAAGTATAAAAGAATGTGGAAAGGGGAAAGAGAAAATTTGCTAAAGAAAAATGGAGATGAGGAGATTACTAAAAATTATGATTGAATATAATGTTGAAGGTGATATAACAGAAATGATGTAAATCTATAAAAATAAAGTAACAAAAGATATGTATGGGGGCCCGTAACGGGCCCCCACCTCACGATAGATCCCATCTTTTTAAAGGAGGTGGGGGCTGCTACGGCCCCTACCTCACTATTAAGAATATATTTAAAAATAAAAATAAAACAAAATATATTATGGGCTGGACCCCGTTACGGGCCCCATACTTTTTTAAAATAAATATGAAAACTATAAAATTAAAAAACAGAAAACTTTTTTTTTTCTCTATATGATAAATAGATGGAAAACAATCAGAGCTAATAAAATTTTGAACTATTCAACTGGCTACGTGCACACTACAAAAATATCTGATTTAATAAATCTTGACAGTCATAACATTATTGAACTTAGAAAAATAAACACAAAATAGTGGTCTCGCAATGTTTGCAATTCTACGTGTGGGAGAGGATGAAGTAACTAATGTATTTCTTCCAAGAAGATATGTGAATCTATTGAATGATGAGCAAATTAAATTTTTTAATGAAAGCGAAATTAAAATGCAATATATTGGTGGAGATTATCTTCAAATTAATTTTCATAAACTTTTTATACTAAACAATAAATGATAAGATTTAGAGCTGATAAAAGGACAAAATTGACCTATAATAAAAAAATCTATGCATAAATGGTAAGCGTTATTGCAGGAACTGTAAATACAACTGATCATGAAGCAAGTTTAAAGGTAGGAGTGAGATGAGCAAGTAAATAAACAATAAAACTGAAATGTAGAAATATGATAAGATATTAATTGAACTGCTTAAAGAAATAAGGTAAAAATGGGGAACAGAAACCTTTTGTTTCATAACTCCAGATACTGATAGAATTAGAACTCCTAATGTAAAATTCTTCAAATAGAATGAGAAATATTTTGTAGAATTTGAAAATGAACTAAATCTTGCTCGTTTCATCTCTTAATAAAATTTATGAACTATAATGCAGAAATCAAAAGAGGAAGGAACATTAATATTTAAATAATTTTACAATATAATTCTCATATCCTTTTTACTTGATTAAATCCCCATTTGTTAATCTCACATATTTTTCTTTTCCACATTTCATTGTATTCCAATTTAATTAATTTCTCTTTATTAGAAACTTTCTGAAAATCGATATGTTACATTTGATACCACATAATTGTGAATTTATAAATTTTAAAATGAACATTAAATGATTTTTTCTTTTGAAATTCTTTATCCTCCTGTTGAAATGTCTGCCTTCGTTGAGATTTAATAATTTATCATAATTCTTGCTTTATATCTTTATATCTTCATTGCTTTTGTAATATTTTTCAATAACTTTCTCTAAATATATTCTTGGTGAATATTTTAATGGTTTATTATTGTTTTGTGTATATTGCGAATGATATGGTTAATAATAATACTTAGAATTATTTTTATTTATTTCAATGATATATTTTTTAAAACAGAACGTACACGATTTACAATTTTCGTTAGTTTCGTGTTTTGTAATGAACATAATAGTTTGCACATTTTGTTAAGGAATTTTATTATAAATCAACTTTTTCAATTCCATTCTCGTAAACAAACCTTTACAAGTAATAGGGGAAACGGGGAGCGAAGCGTCTTCCAGGACATCTCCGAGCGAAACGAGGGGTGGGCTGGTAGCCCCTTCGAGCGAAATGAGGGGGTGTTCTCGTAGCCCCGTTTTGTATACTGTATACTATATATATATATATATATATATAATATAGTATACTATATAATTATATATATATTATATATATATATATACTATATATATATATATATATATATATATATATATATATATATATACTGTATATGTCTTGATTGCGCAAAGGTTCTGCACCATTGATATAAATATATAGTATATAAATACTGTATAGGTCTTGAGTGCGCATGGGTTCGGCATTAGAATTTATTGCTACCTGTGCTAATTTATAGTGGTGAAACAATGATGTGGAATAAGAAGTATACTGTAGAGCTAAAGTGTAGTCCGCTTAGATGGATAACCTTAGGTGCGTGTTTGGATGAGATGAATTGATAAAATGAATAATGAACGTATTAAGGAATTGTGTGGTGTGACGAAATTAGTAAATGAGAGAATAAATGAGAGTATTAAAATGGTTTGGTCATTTAGAAAGAATGGATGGTAATGAATTGGTTAAGTGGTCCTATAGTAGTGAGTGTTTTGGGAATTGACAAGCTTGGAAACCAAGGGAAAAGTAGACTGAGTCAGTGAAAGTGTCTAAAGAAAAGGAATGTGAATTTAGTACAAGCGAGAAGAATGTGCAAAATAATAGTAAATGTCGTGGTTTTGTAAGGGGTATGGTTGTGGGCCTGGGCCATGGAATGAACTTTGATATTTAAGAGATAACACAACGGGGTCTGTCGCGATGTTGTGAAGCTCTATGGTGGATTTTGACGGCTAGTGGCCCACAATTAAGGGTATGGTGGGCTTTAATTTTGACTTTGGTAACTAGTCTTTTTGGTGCAGGTTTATGGGCCCCACCCCCAATCTGTGGGGAACCTTGGAGATGATAAAGAAAGAAAAAATAATATATATACTATAATTATATTAATATATATATATAATATATATATATATAATAAATATAATATATATATAGTATATATATATAAATATATATATATATATATATCATATTATATAGTATATATATATATAATATATATATATATATATATTATAATATTATATATATATATATAGTATATTATATATATAGTACATATATATAATATATATGCATATTAATATATAGTATAGTATATATATATATATATATATATAATATAAAAAAATTTAAATTATATACTATATATATATATATATGATATATATATATATACCAAAAGTATAATATATATACAGTATTATTAAATCTACAGTTAACAA
>JABUQX010017909.1:0-42500 GCA_015478945.1 Trachelipus rathkii
ATAAAAATGGCAAGAATTCCTAATCTAAATGACCTGTGATTTGGAGGTCGAGAGTGATACCGCCTCATCGCATGAGGACTATCAAAGGACTGATCAGGATTTAGCTTGGCGGAGTCCCATCTTGGGCACTTCCCGCGCCAATGCCAACTCTTTGTTTGGGTCTCTTTCTTGGAAGAAAGAGATGCCAGACAATGGAGTTTATAAATACAATGCATAAGGTATTAAAGTATTAATGCTTCACCCAGGGATTTTTGGGGAAAATGAAGTAAGCATGAGACCGCAAATTAAGCCTCTTAACAGCTGCATACCCTTCTAATGACAATGCAATGCTATTGTCTCACAAGGATTCCCGTATCGGTAGTTTGTGGCTTTAGAAGCTGGTAGATACGGCACAGAGCTCAAGAGGACGATAAACACAGCAATAAAATCAAAACCCAGATTCTCACAACAAACGCACGTGACTCGTAAACTAGTAGAGTTCAGTGTTCGCTCCTACCGAATAATACAACCAGTTTTTCTATCACTATCTTGCTAATATCCTAGTACACAACCTAAAAACTACATCCTTATACACCACATCCAGAGTCAACAATTCATGCACGTCAAAGATAGGTAAAGAAACAAAGACTGACTATGAAACACTACTTACAATAATAAGAAACAAACCAAAGCAGCAACCACAAGACAGTTGACCATGTACCTATTACAAGAATACAACAACATGCGAGCGCGTGAGAACCTTCACCAGTAAAAACATGTCCTTCCAAGTACAATAAACAGAATCTGTATTGAAAGCGGCTTTATAATTATACTATTGTAAGAACTCGTAAAGCGACCATTTCAATTACATTGTAATTTTCGTCGGGATACCTGTTTCCTCTATATCTTTTGTTTCAATTTTCCAACTTTTCTTCTTTTTGTCGTTTTACAATAATCGGTATTCTCGTTTTGGCGAGTACTTATTATTTAACATTTATCAGTAGACTGATAAATAACACTCTTACATAGAGGTGAAATCATAAATTATGTTTCTTACCACCGTTTGAGATATATTTAGCTTTGAGCAATTGGAACCTTGACCTTGTAAGGAGGGTTTTACTTTAATATAACTACTTTTAGCAGTTGTTCTAAATGTACAGTTTAAGATTCCTAAATCAGTTAACACCTTGTCAGTAATTTACTTTCCCCTGTGAAATTTGTATAGAGTTACTAATAAATGAATATTATTACCCATATCTGCTTATTTTACTCTACTATGTATTTCTTATCTAATCTATATTAGAGGTTGCTCCAAATTTTGAGTGATCGTTGGAAGCTTTCTTATTATATCTATGTATATTTGGCCTAGGTTCCGCGGAGAAGAATCACTTTCACACAGACGTAACTTGATTCGACAACAGGTATTTCGACGGCGACCAAACATAGGTGGCTCCTCTGCTAGTATGAGAGCGCGTGAGGGAGATTATTTGCACGTTATCTCTGCTACTCCGCGATACACTGAGTAGATTGTTCGATCATTTCTATTCTATTCTTTCATTGTTTTTCTTTTAGTTTGTATATGGTGACATACCGCTCAAATCTTATCTCTTAATTCTCCACTTTTTATCTCCTTACATCTCTTCCACTATAATCATCTCTTACTCACACCGCATCCGCATGCACACTCACCGAGCATATACAACTATAGCTATTATGTCGTGAACACTGTAAAAGCGAGTAGTGATGAGGCGTGATGAAGAATGTATACAAAATGATGTAGTACTATAAAGTGCTTATATTATGCAGAATTTAAATATTAATGTTTTACATACATTTTTAAAATGTTCTATTTATGAGAGAAGCTCCTTTATTTGCTAGCCAGTGTTGATTTAATAGGAGTCATTATGAGTTTGGGTATACTTTATCGCTAAATTACGCCTTCGTAGCTTGGGTTATACATGTCATCTTTAATATAATATTTTTAATATATAATATGATATAAAAATAAAATATATTAATTTCTACTTAAATATTAATAGTAATATTCTTTTAATATTTATTTTATTTTTAATAATTATTGAAATATTATAAAAAAAAGTTTTATTTAGTAGGTTTAAAAAAAAAAAGATCAGATATATATATTTTTAAAAACAATTGTTGATAAGTGACCATTATATCTAATTGTACCGTTTATACAATTATGAAACTAGTTTCGTGTGATAGATTATACTAGAAAAGGTTCTATTCCACCTATACTTTTACATAGTTTATGGAAAAAGGCATATATTAAAAATAGATACATTAGTTTCTGCAAATCATACCATACGATCATTCGTAACGTTTAAATTATTTAACTTTCTATTACTCAGATATAAAGCTGACTCAATTATTTTCTGAACGAATCGTTTCCTATGATATTTTTTGATGGTTTCGATATTTATATGATGGAAAAGAATGATATTTAATTTATTCGCTTTCAATGTTGTAAGAAAAAAAGATATTATTGATAAATTCTTGAAGAGGCACACAATATATATATAATATATAATATTAATATATATATATATATATATTATTACGATATATTATATTATAATATATATATAATAATATATTATATATATTATATATATTATATATATATTTATATATATATAATATTTATATATATATATAATAACCGAAAAGCCGTGACGGGAAGTCAAGATAGCATAATTCGTGTAATAGAGCAGATTGACAGAGAAGCCTTCAGAATAAACACGTGTCACAAGCTCCAGCAGAGAATTTCTTGTCTCTATCTATCTATCTCTGTATATTATTTATAGTCTATTATATTTTTTTTAATTGTGTGCAAAAATGAAATTGAAGGTATATTGGATTGAGACGATTTTTTACATTTGTCACTCAAGACACCGCCCAGCGTATATAGAAGGAGTATACGAAACGTTTAACTTTTTGCCTGAAAAACATCTATTTTCCGCCGTAATATATCGGACAAGACTCGTAGAATATCGTGTGGGGCAGAATGGCAACAAGTGTACCTAATTAATCACAAAGAGAAGGTTTGTGGACAAACGACACTCCTAAATACTACGCTAAGATACTTTTAAGAATTTATTGAGTCTAGAGTGTCAGTCATTTGTAGAAAGTTAACAGAATTTCTGGAGGGAATAAATGATTGACAATTGTGATTGATACTTTAGAGAGTAACAGAATGTATGCAGTTGAAACTGTGAGATTTTAAAGTTATGAGGAGAAATTTATTACTGAATTATGAAGTAATTTTCATGTTATATACAGATGTATGAGATGAGTGTCAATTATATTGTGTATCGGATCGTGTGGGTAAGTCGTAAAATAATGATAAATAGAGCTGGAAAAGAGACACGTAGTTAGGTATGCGATAGAATTATTATGATGTGTATGCTATATAGACGCTAGATGGAGGACGAAGAGGCGTCTCAAACGCGCTTGTGGAGTAGTCTTTTTAGCTGAGTGTTTTTAAACATTTTGATATTAGGTAGCTGTAGTTTGAAATAAACGTATTTTCAGATGTATCACCTGAGTACCGGAAAGTTATGATTCGGATCAAAGGTCCTATAATTAAAAGAGTTTTACCATGATAAATATGAATTAAGTCACGGACGCAGTGGAAATGAGCAATATGAATAATACATTAAAGAAATATTAATATAAGCACGAAATCTTATTCCAATTATTAGAAAACGCTGTTGAGTCTATTACCAATGTGCGTAATTTATTAGAAAGACCACTGATTTATGTGTCATAAATAGTAAATTTGAGAAGATTAAAATAGAGCCTAAGAGTGGCTATAAGAGCATAAAGAGAAGTTGTTTCATTATTAAGTTAAGATGTAATAATTTTATCATTAGACTTACATTATTTTTATATTCGGAATGTCATTAGATTGTATGATTAATCTTATATAACACACAAAGAACGAATTAGGTCAGCACGCTAAACCATTAAGTTACAGACGAGTAAACATTTTGACGAGTGTGCGTCTCTTGGATTTCTACTATACTATTGTAACACGAAAGCATTTGATTCCTGTACCATAGCATGAGAGACTTGTTGCACACGACACGAATTGGTTTAAAGTGTAATTTGAGTCAATTGTCACCAGTCGTTTGGACATTTTAATACACTAGCGTTGTGTCTTTGTTATTTTCGATTTTTTATTTTAGTAAGAATACAATACTATCTTTATAATTTAAGTAAATTCATATATATTAATATATAGTAGTGTGTAATAGATAAATATTGATATATTAATATATATTAAATATATATATCGGAATTTTAGTTATTATTTTTATAATATTAGTGTAATATACGATAGAAATATTATATTATTACATATTTATTATTATCTTAGTGTAGGTTAGTGTCTGTCGCCGAAATCGTTTAGGTTAGCGTATAAGTAGATAAAGCTCATTCTTGAGATTATCAAAATTTTAATATTAGTATATATGTATATTTTATGAAAGATTGATTATCACTGATGAATGATCGTATTCTATCGAGTACACGATTTACTGCAATGATTGGCGGTTGAGTCGTTTAGAAATAATATGTGATGAAAGAGTGATATGTATTCGCCCACCAATATTGCAATGTGTTTGGAACGATCTCGAGAGGAATCCAATGTGTTGAGAAGAAGCATATCGACACATTGTTTCTTTATCATTTATTCTATGTTTACGAATATTGCGTACGAGCACGAAGACAAGAGAAATTGCACATGGATAGAAGCAGAGAAAGAGGAGAGGTGAGGGGGAGGAAGTATTACACTAGTTGTAAAGGCGACATTATAGACTCGAGAGTGTTTGTGGAGATTGAGAATCAGAGGATTTAAAAATGTGATGATATCACGATTTGGGTTTAGCTGAGATAATCTTTTCTTACGCAACGTCACGTTAGTTAATTAGAAAGAGTTGTTGTGTAGCTCTCTATATCACAGCATAATTATTGTGTAGGTTTCAGAAAATAGCTACGAACTAGTTTTGTTTGTAATGGCAGGGAATCCATGTTAAGTTATGATAGCTATGCTCACCACGAAGTTCAATATGATAAGGCGTAAATTGAAATTGTGAACAAAAGGAGGTGACGTGAAAGATCGACAAGATGAGTATTCAATATTGAAGTAGTTTGTTCCGCCTTATTTTTCTTAGGACAGTAAATAGAGCGACTATTGACTAGTATGTATATATTTGAGAGAGAGATGAGATTTAATAAAAATTAGTTCTTACAACGTGGAACAGCGGAGTATTTAATTTGACTCAAATGATTTATGTTGATTGAGGACAGTATTGTGACATATATATAGAACGTGAACGAGACAGAGGATAGAATCAACATATACTTGCTGACACTGAGAATGAGCCTAGGGAGAGTGGTGAAAGTAACATCTCAGTGAATATAAAGTGTTCTTGCTCTTATTCTCTATGCAGTTAGATGATGTGAAGTATCTTCGAGAGATAAGTGTGCAGCAAGATTAGAGTACTACTATCGCTCGACTACTCAGAGTATGAAAAGGTGTGATAGGGGTAGTACGACCTGTAGGAGGTCGTGTCAGCGCGCTCTGAGCTACACAATGTGTGCACTAGCTATCGCGGCGGAAGAGTTACCACAGGATGTCTAGAGTATAACACCAAAAAGTCATCGACGTATTTAGTCCACTCTATATGACAAATTAGTATAAAATCATAACTAGATCCTCTGCAAGTCATGGATATAGATCCTAGATGCGATGGGATCGTGGATGGGAGTGTAAATATTGACGAAGAAGGAGTAATTTTCGTGACGTATAGGTGCTTTATTTCTCACCACTAGAAACAGGGTCGTATGATGGCCTAACTGGGAAGAGGTATATTTGAACGATGATAATGAGAGGATTTGTGTAAAGCAAGTTAAATTAATTAAATGACATATAATATATAGGTAATTCTATACACAATATGTCGTTAGTTATTATTGTATTAATACACTATGGTATTATAATAGTGATAAAAATGGCACTAAGAAATAGACCCGACCTTAAAATGATAACTGTGATTTGGAGGTCGAGGAGTGATACTATAGCCGGCTACTCATTCGCCTATATATAATTTATGATAATGAGGACTATCAAAGGATCTGATCAGATTTAAGACTTGGCGGTATATATATATAAGTCCATCTTTTATGGGCACTTCCCGACCAAATTATACCAATAACTCCTTGTTTGGTGAGCGTCTCTTTCTTGGAATGAAAAGAGGATGCCAGACATGGAGTTTAAATACAATGCATAAGGTATTAAAAATTATTATATTAATGTCACTTTACTAACCAGTGGTATTGCGATTGACAATGAGTAAGCAGTTACAGCTACTATCAACTATCGGCGAAATTAGCACTCTTACAGTACGTGTGAGTCAATTAATCCTATTAATGACTAATATGACTAATGCTATTGTCTCACAAGAATTCCCTATCGTATATATATATCTATATCATATATATATATTATTAATATATTTATATATATATTTATAATATATATATTAATTATATATCTTATTATATATATATATATATATTATTAATATATAATATATATATATATATATATATATAGTATAATATAATATTATAATATATATATAATAATATTATATAATAGTTATATATATATACTATAGTATTATCATATAATAATTTTAAGCTGAACTTATTCAAAGAGGAAATATCACGCATCCCATCTCCTGACATTCCATTCATCTACTTTAAGAATTCCAGCTCATCCGCATCCTTCTTAGTAATCATCTTGTTAGATATATTCCGATCAATCCTCATCCGCATATAATACAAATTGCACACACCGTTTTGTAGAATCCTCTGATTTATCACCTATTCCAGAATACACAACGATACTACGATAACGCGCCATCTCATATTGCGCTCTCAATTGTTTATGTAATTAAGAATTGCAATTACATGAAATTTGAGATATACAGAATTAATTTCCACTTTTCTTGGTACCCTGGATTTTAACCATCTTAAAAACATAATCTACTCACGGAAGTAGATTATAACTGCTCAAAATTTTATGATCAGAGAATACACACAATACGATTCACACACAAAGAGAGACTTGAAGGAACCACCAGTATATTAGAAAGCGCCCACAATGAACCGAGTTACACACGTATCCAGGTGCTCTAGTTACAGGGCAGGCGAACTCACACAAAACACTAAAAAATATGTGACACAGAATAACCAGACACTCTATATGAGTGTAGTCACATACACAATTGTTTCTCGACAAAATTTGCAATACATATTATATATATAATATATATATAATTATATATATATATATATATATATATATATTAATATATATTATAGATAGATATATATATAGTATATATATGATTCATAATAAATATCATTAATACCAATGCGTACACCCCCAGTTCCACGATGTATATAGTTGTGATTAGGAATTAAAGATTGTTAGACATACTTTAATATCAAACCCCAAAACTTAGAATTATTATTAATTTCGATGTTGTTGATCGTTAACTTATGAGCCCATTTCGTAAACAATCTCCTCGCACCTGTCTATGTATAGCAGCTTTCTTCGTAGGGATGGACGAAAATAAAAAAAAACTATCGATGTATCTATAATCGATAGTTTTTGTGCATCCTAATCCCTATTTACTCTTCTCTTCGCATTTGTCTAGAGAAGTTTACCAAAGAAAATCGAACTTTATACTGTTAAAACGAGATAAGAAAAGCTAAATTTTCTATATATCTTTTTTATGCTAAATATATATATTTAAAAAACTATTATCTCCAAGAACTAACAATGACAATTATATATATTATATTTCTTACCTTCCCTTTATGAAGTTAATTAATTAGGGACGCGATACCAATATGGAGACTTATTATAATATATGTATGTATGTTGCAAAAGAAAATTTCGTTTACGTTTCAAATATTCCATATTAAGGTTTCTAATTTCTCTTAAGAATGCCTCAAGCTATTCATCTTCTACCTGCGTTGTTGCGTTTATTACTAAATTCTTCTGAGAAGTATTCCGGTGGGAAATAATTTAAAATCGCATTTTGTAGAAAACTTTTATTTAAAAAAGAAAAAAAAAGTTAAGTAGCAATATATATATATATAATAAAATTAAATATAAAATGTACTGCGAAATAAATTTTTCATTAAAATACTTGTTCGAGAATGATTTATTTTTGCATTATATTAAGAAGCAAGTGATATAATATATATATATTATAATTGTGACAAAAGCAATCTTGTAAAGTGTTAAAAAGCACTTTTTAGATAGATTTATTGAACAAGATTTATTATAATTACTTTTCAATTTTCGTAATTTGATACTTTAAATAGTTTTTACTTTAGTTTGCGACTTAAAGTAAATTTTAATTATTTTCAATCTTGAGAAAGATCATTCTGCAGATGCGACGGTAATTGGTAAGGTTAATATAATTTTCAGAACAGTAATAAACTTTGGATACAATTCAAATAAATTATTTTTTAGTAAATATTGTAATATTTGTAATATTGTGATTCTGGAAGGCAAAACTCGACAACAAATTTTGATTTCATTAAATAAATCAATGCAATCAATATCGTCTTGCAAGGTCACACATAAGAAGATCGTTCTCAGTCAGTTTTTGAATATTATCCGAATTATATATACAGTATAATTATATATATTAAGCAGGACAAACTATTTAAGTTAAACAAAAGACTGCACCCTAATAAAACCCAAAATAGAAATGAGCAAACACACAGGAACACGAAAGAAGATATCAATAAACAAATAGATGGTGCTCATGAATAAAATCAGTAGCTCTAAAGTTCAAGTCTGTTTTTCAATAATTTCCTTTCAAACTTTCTCTCTCTCTCTCTCTTCAATTCTTCTATAAATTTTTTAAATGTTTGGTATTAAAAAAAAAAAACATACTTATACATTATAATGGTATATAATATAATAATGGAAGTTGAAGTTTAATAATGTCATTTTTTTATAAATTCCTTTTTTATATATAAATTATATATATATATATATAATATATATATATTATATTATATATAATTATAATCAATATATATATATATTATATATTAATATATATATAATATATAGTTATATTAATATAATATTAATATTATTTAATATATATATATATATATATATATATATATATATATATATATAATATATAATATATATGATCTTCATATATGTATATATTTAATATAATAAATATTATATATTATATATATATTATAATATATATATTATCATATAGTATAATTATTTGATAATTTTCATTTATGTACCTAATATACACGTATATAGTATGTTTACAATTTTGCAATATCCTATAATATTATTTTCTAGTAAAATAGAAATTTTTGCGTTCTTTTTCTTCTACTCCATTCATAATCGCAAATATATGAACCATTGAATTAATTAATCTTGTGATAGTTTTTGTTATCAATTTTTTTAAGTTTTTATAGTAATAACAAACCTTTTACATGTATTTATTCACTCTCTTTTTTGTTCACATAACGCACATTTTTTGAGTAATATTTGCACATACTTATTTTTACATAATAGTTGCAAAATATTTTATTTTTTAACAGTGTATTGGAACTTCCCAAGGGCTTTGGCTTAAAAATGACTATCGTACACCCCTAATCTAATACCTATGTTAAATTTAACCTAATCCTATGTTATAACAATAACCTAAACCAATAAATATAACCATAACCTTAAAGCCTAATCACTACTAAACCTAACTACTAACCTAACCTAATATAAACCTAACATCACTTAACCTAACTTTACCTAACTAATATTAGCCGCTAAACCTAACTTATAACTACTGACTATTAATATCATAACGTTTTAATCAAATAATAACGATTAACCTAATACAAGAGTAATTCAAAAATTATGCATATAAATTAAAAATTAATAATTTAGAATTTTGTTAACTACTCATTAACTTCGTGAAAAGGATATTTGGGCTATGGCTCTGGGGCTAGCACAGCTTCTGCAACCGTGCACTCTTGTTATTTCCTCTTTGTATATTTATATGTTATATGTAATTATAAAATATAATCATTAAGAAATATAATGTAAGATAAACGTTTGAATAATCGATAATTTTAGATGCCTGTTGTTGCAGTTCGAATAATGTTGTTAGTCTTATTGAAATTAATGAACAAATAAATCTAAATTATTTTCTATGTGTTTTTTGAATAAACACAAAACTTGAAATGAAAGTAGTAAATATAATTAAAAGAAAGATATTTAAAAATTTTACTAAAGTTTAACTAAAATAATTACGTTATTTAAAAATTTTATCACATAGATATATAATTACTATATTACTGACTTTTCTCACCCTAACGGTGAGTCTAAATGAATTGATTAAACTTTATTAAATATAACATACAGAGCATAATATGGTGATACGAAACGTAAGAAAAATTAAATGACCCAATAGATAATATACCTCCTAGTTGCTCTAATGAGAATGCAGATGATAAAAGACAATCCAAAATAATTGTAACAAGAAGCAAATATAAAACTATTGACTTAAAACATAATACTATAGAATCAAATTTTAATTTAATTAATGAGGCAGGTCACATTGCTAACAACTTTGATTTAAAGAATGCAGAAAATCAAACAAAATGCTCTACAGTTGACAAGATGGCAAATTTAAAAGATAATTTTGTAAGCCCTCTTGATTCTCCTTTATCAGAGGTTAATCATATATTTATTACCCAGACTTCATTAACTTCATGTGTCATAGAAAGCAGTTTTGGAACATCAAGTAATATTTCCTCTAATAGCCTAGAAAATGGTAATACTCTTAGAAAACTCTTATTCGTCACAGATAGTTGTCAAGTTATATTTATAGTAAAAATTTAATGGACTATAAGTATTTACTCTTCCAACATATATTGCTAAGTAAATACTATTAGACTCAATAAGATCTATAATATACCTGAGTTCAGTTTCCCAATTTGTATAGAATAAATAGCATATATATATTATAATATATATTAATTAATATATTAATATATTATAGTATTAACATAAAAAATATATTCGCAATTTATCCTAAAGGACAAAGCGGCTTTTTTTTTTAAACATTACAAGAGTTTTTTTTTTTTTTTTTCTTTTTTTAACTTTTAACTCCTTAGTGTGACATATATCATAAAACTACTTTCAAAGAAGCTATTCATCTTATCATCCTTTTATGAGAAAAGACAAGAAATCGAGAGTATGAGAGAACATGTGAATAGATATAAAGTAGTTGAAAATAGATGTAAAATGGTAGGTAAGGTTGATTTAGGAGAAGGTCTGAAGTGCGTTCATTTGTTGGAAGGTCCTAATGTGGATGTTAGTCAAAGACAAATGGCTCTAAACGGTTCTAATCCAAAGGTGATCGTACTTTCTGAGTGAGTATTGGATAGTTTTGTTGGAATATGTTATGTATATAGGAAAAAAAAGTGATTGTATGTACTGCTCTGCCTTTTAATATGTCGAATAATTATTGAACCAGTGTTAATAAATTACATAAAGATACCATAGTATATTGTCATACAGATTATAAGTATCGGTATTAATAAACGACGTAATGAGATATACTCACACATAATATAGTTGTTTATCTATTATCGTAGGTATTATAACAACATGAAGAGAAAGTTGATTTAATAATTAATTATTAGTATGGAAGCCTCTTATCTTTAATGAATCCAATGAATAATAGAAATAGAATAATAGATAATAATCAACTATATTATTTGAGATACTAATATTTACAATTAGAATAATATAATAATATAAATAATCAATATAATATAAATAATAATACATTATTTAATACTATGATAAACATATGAATTTCAGTGTACATCTTTGATGAAGTAAATCAATGTTATAACAACAAATATAAATAACAATGATTCGATACTGAATCTTTATTATAATAAATAATGACCTCTAATTAATATATAAGATTATAATATATATACTCTATAAGGCCGATGATCTCGATTATATAATAATAATAAATATTGTATAATTATTTAAAATTATTATAATTAGATTCATTAATGAAAATTAATTAAAGTAATAATCGATGAATTATATACAATTAAAACAAAACGTGTAGAAACAAATATTATTATGAATACTATAATTAAAATAACTATATTGAAAATTATCATATAAATTATAATTTGTAAATAAAATACTGACACGAGTAATCAATATATTAATAGAATTTTATAGTTATGAATCATAATTATATTTATATTAGATTATGGATACAATTAATAATATACTTAATAATAACTAAGAATAAAATTAACAGATATTTATTAAATAGAGGGAATTTAATAATATAGTGTGATAAATAAGTAAAACACAGATTGCCGAGATGTTTCTTACCAAATAGTTAATGCAGTTCCAACATGCAGTCACTTAAACTAATGGAGCACAACGCATAGATAGCGATGGGGCGTCGATTAGTGTCCCGGTAATTAATTTGGAATATGGTGTAATGCGCTATTTGAGCGTAATGTGACATCACATCGATTAGATAATCTAGAGTCGACTCTGTAAATATGTGGGTACATACGATATAATAATAACACTGTCTCACCAACTCACTTAATCACCGAGTATCTTGAAGAAAATATATTAGATACTTGAAATCAATACAGATAACTACTACTACTACTGTGCATATATCAACTACTACACTGACTTAAGTGACTACAGTCAGTCCTAGGTTTCGCGGGATAATGACTCCAGGAATACTTCTCTCTATGGGTTTCACTGACAAGACTACGCAAAGTAACTTATTTTAGGAACCTAACTAGGAAAGGTAATTTAATAATAAAATGACTGCATGTAGACCATTTTATTCACCTCGTCTGGTATTTTACAATAGCACTGGAAGATATCTTAACTAGGACATCTATTAGATCAATGCAGTATAATTATAATATCAATTACTGATCAAAATTACAAAATAAATCTAATTGAATCATAAAAATCAAGATATAAAGTGGTGGCTGGATTTGGGTTGAAGTAAGGTTAGGTATATATAATTTAATCTAAGTAATTTAATAATTACATTAAGCACAATATATATATCAATTAATTAAATAAATAAGTAATGATAGATTGAATCGAATAAATCAATAAAATATCGTTCAATAAAATATCGATCAAACTTAATAAGACACTTTAAATAATAATAATAAAATAATAATAAATAGTAATAATAATAATAGAAATTAATTTAATAATTAATTATTAATATTATTTTAAAACTTAATTTCATATAATTCATATAATAATATATATATTAATATTATAATATTTATATCTAACTACACTATATTCATGAAGTGAGATAATGGCTTCTTGATAAATTATTATCAAATATTTTCTTCTAATTTAATATAATATAAGAAGGAATAATAATTAATACATGAACCATCATAACTAGGTCAGTCAGTAAATAACCTTTGAATTATAATCTGAAACTAAATTTAACTAAAGTTTAATATATAGCATGTTAGAGATTAGTAAATAAATAAAAAAATTTTACTTAATTTAATAATAATCTAATTATATAGCCTATGCAAACATTAATAATAAATTATAATAAATAAAACTCAGTAGAGCCACCACTACAGTGTAACTTGCAACTACTAAAACAATAATAATATAATACAACATATGAAACATACGAAAAGCAGGTATGAAAAGAAACATTTATTTTGCGTTTGAAACTCATAAGGTCATTATATATATATATATATATATATATATATATTATATATATATATATATATATATATTAGTTAGGAGTGCATGCAATCATCGGTATATGTACAAACCATGTGCAGAGTAAAAAAACATAGCCTATATATAAGTACCTATTACTATATATATATATTATGTAAGATACATTTGCCCTGTCTCCCAAAGATTATTTTGTCATAGCACTTTTCCTTTGTGTGTGTGTTATTATTTTATGTTATAACCTAATAACATCATTCAGTGTATCGTGAGGTAATCACGACAGTAACTTTTTACTACTTGCAGTAATAGCTCTGGTAGTCATCCTCTCATACTCATACCTTCTATCACTAATCAATCATCAATCTATCTATTAGGCCATCATCCTCTCTATACCTATATGTAAAATTAGATTTATGAGATTATTTTTACAAGAACATTTTTTAAAATTAGAAATATTATAAATGATAATGATAATATCTTATAATATTATGTACTTTTAAGAAAAATGTATACCGAGTTTCAATATTGACAACATACTAATGATAAATACTAAATATATAATTATATAATAACAAAATATCTAAAGATTGTTATACTTTTTTCTATATTTATATTTTTTATTTACTATTTGCTTAAATATATATTTACCCATTTAATCTTATTAAAGCTTATAGATTTACTTATGTATTGAAGTTATACTGTCTTCTTCTATATTGGTCTTTTTGATAATATGTTTACAATTAATCCCACTATCTTCAATCATACTTAGTGTGATTTTTAGATTAAATAATAATATTTATAATTATATGGTACTACTATCTCTAAAGAAATGAGATAATTCTTTCTGAGATCAATCTTTTGTGTCTATGAGATAATGTTCGTAATATGTAGGGTCGATATTTAATCATACTTGATTAAGAAAATAAAACTTTTTATATATTATTAATTATCAATATCTCTTAGATAACTTCAGTTAAAAAAATATAAATAAATTTTAAAATATTTCAAATAAGGTTATGTGTATTATATTAGTAATGTTCTTATATATCTATAATTTTATAAATTATTATATATATATCATATATATAAGTAACTTATTTATCAATATATATTATGTATCATCATCAGCTTTATCTAGTACTATGGTATTTCTCACAGATGGAGCTACCGTGTGGCGTCTAAGCTCAGCATACGTATGCAACCCCCGCGGATAGATATTCACGCACGCATCTGCAGAGCGGTATAAGCAAGACATTTCTGGATGGGCGAGTGACATGGCGAGGTGTGGAGATCTCAGGATATGAGCGCGGGTGGCCACGTGGGACGTCGCGAAATCATCAAAGAGTTTTGCCAACTGCTCTTTTGGTGTCTCTATCGTTACTGTTCTTAAAAATACTCTAATATAATATATGTTTTAAATATATTAGGAATATCTTATTGGTATAATCATTAAGGGAAAATTTATACTTTTTATCTCACTATTTGACAGTCTTATGGAATCTAATTAATATAACTTTTTATATCTCTGAGACTTATTGTTTTTTAATAGTTTTAACTTCAAAAATAATCTCAAACCTCCTTAAAAATTTACTATAATAAATAAATTTTTAATTGATTTTAATCTAGTTTTTTTATCTAGAACTCACTGCTTTACTACTTTAACTAATATATTTATTACTATATATAATTAACAATATCTACATCAATTTTGTGTAAAACCAAATATATATATATATATTATATTATATGTGATATATATATAGTTATTATATATATATATATTGTTTGTATATATAATAGGTTATATATTATATTATATTATATATATATATAATATATATATCGGTATATATATATATATATATATTATATATATATATATATATATATATATATATATTTTATATATGTATATGGCATATATTTACTATTATATAGGTTGATATATTATTATATATATATTATATATATACTGTATTATATAATATTATATTATTAATATATATATATATATATATCTATATATACTATTTTGGAGTTTATTACTGAAAATACTTGGTTTAACACACACATACATATATATATATATATTATATTAATATATATATATAATATATATATTATTATTAATATAATTATATATATATTATAATATATATATATATAATATATATATTATATTAATATATATTAATATATTAATATATAATACTATATATATTCCTTTATACTTACCACTGGGGCAGGTCGACTCAAAAGCTCGAATATCACGTTACGACATGAAGTCACTTCGACTCTGCAGGAGTGAGGGCTCTTCTCAGTGGGATTCTACTAAAGTCTTGACGAATAGGTAGACCTTGTCTGAGCGGAGGATCAGAGGTAGGTTGGATAGGATCCACTATCCCTCGAGCAAGGGAGACAGAACTAGGAATTTGTTGGGATGATTAAGGATTAGAGCAATGGTTACTTGGCATAGGATATAAGAATAATAATCACCTTTATAGCAGTCCTTCACCTACATACGATTACGTTATGTAGAAGCGAGCACTATCTCTTACTTACGTCCTGTTTCAGAGTTCATGTTGTTAAGCATCTAGATACTGAATTAGTTCATAACACAAGAATATCATACCCTTAGTGACATATACTCATATCTCGCTAGTATCTGCGGATTAGTAGTAAGCGAATATTTATATGTAATTATGTGGTTAGGTGAGTATATATTATATTGAGGGCAAATGAGGTCATTATGACCTTTAACTGTACTTTTTATTTGTAAGTTACTACCTAATTCTTTTTATTAAAAGGTAATATGGATTACTCTCTTTAAGTCTATTTGAAATTAGATAACGTATATTATCTGCATAACAATCCAATAATATGAATTTCCTGTTAAATATTAACTTCTAAATTTATCTATATATAATATATTTATATAAAATTTTTTGTAAGGGATATATAGTTATAGTTCATTCTCGACCTTTATATACTAATTGCTGTTAAGGTGTTTATGATATAAAATTAAAATCATTTGTGAAGATAGCTTTGTGGATATTAGTGGTTAGTCGTGGGAGAAGAACGTTGACGGTTACGTGCGGTGTAATGCGCAAGAATCAATATGATTTCAGAGAGAGGTTTCGATATGTGAGTCTGTAATATAAGTGTTCGAGAGGTATGGGGCGGTCATACGCTACTATAGCGATATATATCTGTGGAGAGTGCGAGAGTTGAAGATCTTAATACGCGGCATAATAATCTTATCAATATATGAGCGGTGGTTGACACCATGATTCTATAGAATTATATAATAATATTTTTATAACTCTTAAATCAAGGTACTTACTATATATAATAAATAATTAAATTATTTATTCATATATTAAATATATAAATAATTAGATATAATATAAGAAAATATATGATTGCATTATAATCAATTTTAATTTCATCTGAATAGTATAAATAATGAATATTATATCTAAACTGTTTATATATTAAAATATAATGATTACTATAATAATAGAAGTTACATCTGATATAAATATAAATAATATAATAACTAATTAAAATAAATTACTAATAATAAAATATATAAATTATAAATAAATAATAAATTAAATATTAATATATTTGTTATATATTATAAGGCATATTTATGTATAGTATATTATATTTATAAATGAATTATACTTGAATTTATCAAAGTAGTTTAAAATTATTTATAGTAGAGTTTTATCTATACATCAGACTAATTAGTACGTGGAGAATAGGCATCTGTGCGTCTTGACAGACCTAATTAATTTTGTTATATTAGTATATGCTTATGTGATAGTGTTATCTGTGCTCTATGTGATATCAATTTTCTCTCTATGAATCTACATTGTGTCGCGTGGATAGAGAAAATTTAAGTTGAATTATTTAGTGTAAATTTTTTAGTAGAAAATTTGAAGAAGATTGAATCTGTGTATTGTCTACTATATCTATGTATACTGAATAAGGTTGCGATTATTACCCTCTTGATGTAGGAATCCACAGAGTGTAGGATTCTTGCACTTCGCCTGATTATATAAAATATGTTTTATATTCTGCCTTTTTCTTAGCTTTTTCTTTAGTTTTAATATTTTTTCTAAATCTAAGGTAAATGTATATAAATATTGATTCTATAAAAGAGGTGTTATTAATAAGTTATATAATAAATTAATTATAATACAACTTTATGAAAGATAATGTATTTTTCTAGTCTTTGTACCATTTGATTTAAGATTATTATTTTGTTGCTTAATATATATCATTCTATCAATCAGTTTGAAATTGATAAGCTGTGTTGTATATTAGGAAGTTGTATAACTGATAGTAGTTAGTGATATTATATAATAGAGGTAATATTGTAACAAACTATGATTAGTTCATATTATATAAATACATAATTTATTATAATAATGATAATATGCTGTATATAAGTACTCATCGTGGGGGTTCGCGGTGGTCGTCCTAGATAATTTTTGAGTAACAAATACAAATTTGGTGATAAAAGTCTAATTATTGCAATTATATATATATATAAACCAATTTGTAAATGTTTTTATAAACTGTTTTTTTGCATATTTTTACTAACAACTTATTCTGTATTATTTTGTCAACTTTGAACTTACTCCACTTTAATTATGTTAGTTTTTTACTTTCTATCAATTTTTGAAAGAAATAAGATCTTTAGAAGAAATTACAATATAAGGTATTAATAACCTGGAGGAGTAGACTAGACACATCTCCAAAATCGTCTTCTATAAGTAATGAATATATGGTATATTGCTCTTTTACTAATAAGTGATGTAGGTATTATTATTATTATATAATTAATCTAATAATATATTTTATTACTTTCCTATAAAGTTAAATATATACAGGGGTGATATATACGGGGGTGGGTTTGGGTGGGTTCGATTTGTTTTGGCTGTCTGTAGTGTTGGTAAATTAGATGTGATAAGTATCCGTGATGATCGGTTTTTTCAATATAATATAGAGGACATTTGATTTAGATTCCCGTAAAAGGCAATTTATCTGGCGCTAAGTATAGGATTGGAGAAGTTAAAATAAAATTTAATCAATTTAATTGTGTTATTAAATAATAGTTATGTTAATTAGTTTGAGAAAAACTCTTTATTTAAAAAGAAAGTCCCGTCTTCTATCTTTTGATCTTGTAAGCTCTAAGTTCTTGTATAACATTTCAAATATTATTTTATAAAGAATTATCTCCCTCTGATTATGAATCGGCGCCATACCATCAAATTGTCGTTTTGCTCTCTTAGCACTTAAGAACAAGCATTTGTATTTTTTAAAGAAACAATGTGAACTTTGCCTAGTAGGTGCAGTAAAGTCTTTCTGAACCCATGAAAGTGGTGCTTTGTGTATTGTATGTTAAGAGAGTATATTTAAAATAAAGTGTTCTCATTGAATTTTTTTTTATTTTATTATAGGTAAGACGCTGCGACATATGACTTTGAAATAACAGAAATGATGTCATCCTCTGGAATTGGGGTTTATGTTTAAACATTATCTTTTAACTCATATATTAATATGGTATTCATCGCAACTTTTAAATAATAGTGGTTTCTTACACAAGATAGATTATTGTATAATGTGTGAAAATGGAATAAAAGCTATAGGTACTTTCCATACTATTTAGAGGAATAATTATATATCTCTAGTGGGTATATTAAATTATAGATAGTTCTGTTTACAGATTCTAGTTTTTTTGCTCTTGTGATATGTCAAGTGGCAAGTAAGTACTCTTTTTACGATATTAATACTTATAGATATATTTTCCTCAGTGAAGGAAATGCGACAGTGTGTGTTAACGATGGCAACAATAAGATTTCTTCTCGAGCTTAAATGGATAAATGTCATTATTTTCTCATCTGCACAACTAATTTAGTAGATATAGATAGACTTGATATAGAAAGGAGATTTTGTTGAGCAGGTGGTGATCTCGTGTAAAGGAGTTTTTTGGTTATTATAGAGTGAACGTAGATAGAGAAAGGTTATGGTTCTGAGTGAGGTATTTCTGTCTCAATGTTGCGAGGTTTGATTGCTAATAGTTGTGATTTTTTATGAGAGTTGGGTGTCCAAATCTGGCAATTTTCAATGTTTTGTACTGATAGTTTTAAATATTTAGGTTTTTGTTGGACTGAAAAGGGAACGGTGACTGTGATTGAGGAGGTAGTATGGACAGCTATTTATAAAGTGTGAGTCGGTAGTGATAAGTTTAGCGTTCGTAGTCCATTAAATCCTTGGTAGCTGTCAAATGGACTATTATGTTTGATATGTTATGAGCTGCACTTTTTCTGTGGGTGTTCAAATGGCGCTCTATTGAGCACTGGCTCATTGTTGTCTATGTATTAACGTATGACGTAGTGAAAGTGATAGAGTACTGAAATAAGTATTAGTAATAATTGATTGATAGATGTTTTCACACTTGATGCATGTCTGGGAAATAAGAGTTATCGATAATCTTAGGGTGTGTTAGCGTGAATAAGAGGTTTAGTCGTTATAATCTAATATGTGTATTTCCAATTATAGATGGCCTCTAAGTTTCATATATCGGATTTAACAATATAGAAATGAATTATAGGAGGAAGGCACAGAGTTATTTAGGTGATGTATAGTGGCATAGATAAAACCGGTAAATAAGAAAAAGGAGAAAATTAGAAGTATATTGAATTTGGAGGCATAAGAATATAAAATGTATTAGTTCACATAACATATGCTGATGGTCATTTTTGGAGTTATTACAATTAAAAATTTTGTGTTACGAAACTTGTAAAGAATTAGGGCTGGAGACGTGCAACATTCTTGTATATCTTATATAATAATATTTGTTGTGTATAAGCTCGCGATCGTTTGTGTTGTACACCGCTCTGCGGCGTGTAAGTTCAATAGCTCTTGCTTGAACTAGTAGTTATCGTTGATAAATAAAATGTGAATCGTTTTTTTTAAGTGTGGGGGACGTGGTGAGTATTCGTTAAGAAAAAGTGGATTGAGTCAGTCATAGGGAATGGCTGGGATGAGATAGGAAAATAGTGAAGATATTGTGCAGCAGGCGACTAAGAACACTGGTAGATTAATAGGATTTGTAAATATTTCGGTGTGGTTTCTTTGTATTTATGGTATGTTTTGCATAGAGATATAGATAATTTCGGCTAGAGTGGATGGAACACATACATTGAATAGCCGTATGTCTCTTGATTCGAGGGGTTACCGATTGCAGTCCAACATTTAGAGCCATATTTGTGGTTGTTTCTTTCTCTGACTTAAAGTGTGAGAATGTGTGTGGTTGAAAGGATATAAAAATGAGGAACGGTTATGGGGTAAAAACTGGAGTAAGGCATTGTCAGCGCTTAAGTCATAATTATTAACTAATCTAACATATTTTTTTTTTCTGTTCGGTTCCTAGTAGTGTTACACATTACTTTAGCCTACGCCAATCTGCTACACACAGTTAGGATGGAATAGATTATTTTATATAAGTAATATATATTAGATTATAATAATATATTGGAGTATTTTAGATAGTGAATAATCTAGATTAATAATTGACATAATAAAATAAAATAATAATAATATCTATTTTAGATTAAATATAGTATAATAATATATAATATAAAAGTAATAATATAATATAAATAATAATATCATATAATAATATTTACACAACAAAGTACACAATTGGCTTATAGAGATGATTTAGTATTTACTAATGTATATGATATATTATTGGAAGTGAAATTTACAGAAATAATTATATACTTTATATTATTTATTGCAGTATTTATTTCATTAAAAATAGTGAATTTATTTTAATGAGAGTAATATATTACTTTCCTATTACATATTTCGTAATATGGTGAGTATTAATATTTTATCTCCAAATACAATTTATATATATATTAGCGTTGTTGATATATTGTGATATATATAGCTAACGCTACTTATCAGTAGGATCGCATAATTAGTTGATAATAATTTTTGTATTTCCCTATAGTATGGTTTAGCTATATAATTGAGCATTAATGCTACAGTTGAAAGATTGTGTAGTGCAGAAAGTTGCGCTTCACAGAAAATATACATAAGGGAGTACTAAATTTTTGAGAGTTAGATACAAATTTTTAGTATTGTATATCGTATTAATTTTTTATGCATAATACGTTTAGTGAGTGTTGTGTAAGAATATTCAATATTTTGCTCTGTACTCATAAAGTTAATTAATTTGGTCCGAGGTCAAACATTATTTAAAGAAACTGAAGCAAACTATGGTCCACCATTTTTTGCTGCTTCGTTCTCTTTCATAAAGTAATATTATAGGTCTCAGTATTACTGCTAAGATGATCTGTAGGATAAGAGACGGGTTGGAGGTGATAATTAGTTGCTATGTGATAATATATTGTGCAACTGCGGAGGGTTAAAATTACGAAGCCTTTAATATTTTATTTTCTTCTTCTAATTCGTCTTCTTATATTTAATATAATAATACTATTATATAATATCATATTTATAATTGTATGCTTCTAACACTGAATTTTTTAAATGGTATATTGTGATGGAGTAATTTATTCTAATAGTCAAATTTTAATTGATCAAAGTAAATTGGAAACTATAAGACAGTTTATAATGTTAACATAAAGTAATTTGAATTAATTTAGCTAACATTAATTAAGATATTAGAATTTTTTTTTATCTAGATATTTCTAATACATTTACTATTTATAAGTGTAAGATGCGTTTGATCAAATATTATAAAAATGATTTTACAATTTAAAATAATTTATAATGTTAAGCTTAACTACATACAACGTTGTTGATGATGAATAATATAGAAATTCGTGTGAAAATTTGATTTCGATATTAATTATTGGACATTATAGACATTATCTTTATGTAGATTTGTCATTTAAATTTTTAGCATCAAAATATCTAAATAAAATCAATATATTTGTGTAGGGTGATGCCTTGATTTCTGAATTTCTGAGCAACTATCTTAAATGTGCTAAATACTTGCATAGTGACGAGGCAAGGAGCCGACACTAAAGATAAGTATTAAAATTAATAATTTATATTAAAAAATTTATATAAGAAGAATTTAATGGAACGGGATTCTTCTTCCCTTTGAGAATAAGAGATACTATTATTACAATTAATATATATAAATTATATATAATTAAATTATATAATATAATGAATATAATTATTACTATAGTATTATTATATATTTATACATATAAAAAAATATATATATCTCATATAATATATAATAATGGTATATATATATATATTATTATTATACTATATATATATATATATATATATATATTATATATATTATATATATATATTAATATATAATATTATTATATATATATATATATATATAATATAATATATATATATATATATTTATATATATATATATTAATATTATATTTTAAGTAGGTGTTACTCACTAGTGAGAACTTTGTATTATTATAGATATATATTTTATCATGATTCCGCCGGACGGAGATTAGCGAATCACATAAAAATTCCGCTCGGCGGAATTTCTTATGAACTTTCGTTATATTATAAATATACTATAAAGAAATTGATTTAATAAAAAATATTTTATTAATTAAAATTTCAGTAGTTCTAGATAATGGGATAGTATTGTTCGAATAGGGTCACCATAAATTCAAGTTCTTTTCAGTGTGTGATGTATTTGGATACATCATTTATATCTTTTGTGATGATGAGAAATAATATATGCGAATTTCTCAAATTTATTTCTGTATTCTGTCTTCTGTTTGTAAAGCCGGTATTTGTTTTGTTATGTTTTTATCACACATGATCAATGGGTGATTGATAGCCAGTTGGCTAAGCTATATAGCTTATATTACTATTAACTGCCGTGAGAGTGTAGTGTGAGTATTTAAATAGAGTTAAATATGTTTTAATCTTATCCTGGATATTAAAGTATCTTTTGGATATATTTTTTCATATCTTTCGAAGTGACGCCATATAAGTAAGGAGGAAAAGAAAGAAGTAGTATATTATGTGTGAATTTGTGCATATAGTGAGTAATCCAGCCATGTTCACAGTCAGAGAGCAGGATTCATAAGAACTTATCATGCACACATGTCTGGATTTGATAGTCATTCACAAACACTTTTTGTATGATTACTAAGTACAGTAAAATATTTTTTCATTGATAGCTGGGTCACACTTGGAGTGACTTCCTACAGGAAATTTAATGGATCAGCAGTATTCGAGAAGTTCACTAAGTCTGAGCTAGGTATAACTTGCACCAGCTTCTTTGAGTCCTAAATATTCATTACGTCTATTTTTCCATATACTCCACTTTGGGGTTGACGCGAGCGAGTTTTGAAAAATGGGACTGTGTATCCATTGCAGTATTTTCGGAGGTTCTCATTGCTGGAATTAAAATACTATGAGTTTGAATTATGATGATAATTGGTGATTCCCCTCCAAAAAATCCATTTGATCTTGAGATGGAGCTATAAATGAAGTTGCACTGATTTAGCAGTGATAACCTGTTTCTCTACTTTCATTTATAACTTCCATTTTTTATCAACTTTCATTTATGCAAGAAAGGTATAAATTTAAAGAATGTAGGAATATTTGTACACATTCAATCATTCCAGTTTTTAAGCTGTATGAACTTAAAGATACAAAGAGATTGGATCAAATTTGCAAGCCACTTAATGCAATTCAGATGTTATTACAGTAGAAATGCATAAATTTGATTTCCAGAAAGAATATGATAAAAGTATAGTTATAAGTTTTATATAGAACAATATCATTAAGTTTGACTGCTAATAAATGGCAATACTTGAAAAAATTCTAAGAGTTTTGCAACCATTTCTCATGGTTTACGGACTTAAGGAAAAATATTATATCATCAAGTTATTCTCAATTTGAGCTCTCTAGGATATTCTCAGAACTCTGAGGATGACAGCAGAGTTTCAGACTTTAAAAGAAGACCTGAAGAAGGCATAGAGTTTTAGATTTATGAATAAAAATGAAGAGAAAGGATCATAGACATATCTTCAAGACAAGATAATTGTTTTAAAGTAGACCCAAGATACAAACTGACTCTATTTTCTAATGGAATAAGAGAATTGGAGTTTAGAAATGGTTCAAGAAATATGCAAATATTGAAGGTAGAAAGTGATAAGAGTAGTAGCAGTACAGAAGAAGGTAGAGATCTAGTCTCCATCATTTTATAAACTGCATGAATCTCGTTGAATAATTTCAAGTACCTCAAAATCATCAGGGGCATTAAGAAAGAAATTACTGAAATTATTAGTTTTTATAAGTTTGAAGAAAGTGAAGTAACAGCGAGTCAGTTGTGTAAAAGGAAAAAAGAAAATCAGGGAACCTGTTTAAAGATTCTTTTATTTAAGATTGAACTTTTTTTTACAGAGAATTTTTATTCTGGGAAAAGAAGAATTACTTTATTGGTGGAAAGTGTGACCAAAGCTAAATTTTCAAACATAGAAGTACTAGCCAAAATTACTCTCCCTTTCCCGTCTTCCCCTATATTCAGAGAATTATTTTATTTTCGACAGGAAATATATTTGAGGACAAACGTTTAAAAATATCTCAATACTGGTGAACGTTTTTTTTTATACTTCACTACTCTTTTCTTAGAATTTTTCAAAGTGTATGAAGTTAAAATTTATATATATATTATATATATTGAGTATTTATATGAGTATATATATATTATATATATATATATATTATATTATATATATATTATATATATATATTATTTATATATAAGTTTTATAAAAAATATATATATATATATATAATATATATATATATATATAAGTTATAGTATTTTGAAATTAAATTTTTGAATTTATCAGAGAATGACTATAATAATATACTTTTGGAGGGTACTTAAACTTTATGTTAAATAGTATTGTAGATATGTAATACACTGGGTTGACTGCTACACAGACTATTTATTTTTTTGTTTCAAAGATTGGGCTATTGGTTTTATAAAATAAATCTTCATTCAATTTTTTTTCGAAGGAGATAAAATAACTGCGGGCCTGTCAAGACTGTCGGGCTATCGAGACTTGTCCAATAGTTTTAAAGTATTTTTCTTTAATAAGACATGACTTGTTTAATGTTTAAACTTTTTTCCCCCTCTATACCCAGGACGCCGGTTCTTTTCGGTCTTCTGCGGGTAGTAGAAGTTAATAAGTTTTTTTACAGCATCTCCCTTTCTGTTCTGTTTTTCCCTTCTTGTGGAGTATTATATTACTCTTTTACGAATTTCCCACTAGATAGTGAAAAGCATTACGTGATTTATAGCCCATATGCCTTTATCAGTACTGTATCTGCAAAATACTTTAATATGCCTTTCTCATTTAAGTATTGCAGTGGTTTAATGTTTATTTCCCCCTTATCATAGATGGCACAATGAAATTACCGATCATTCACATAAGCTGAACAAGATTCCAGAAGGGACTTGCACATACTACTGAAAATTATCATCAAGTTCTATCTTCATAGAGGAAAAGTGCTCTATGATAATATAAAAGCTCTCACTTAATCCTTATTATGCAATTTTCTAATTACAGTATTTATTTATTTTATTATTATTTATTATTACTTTTTATTTATTATTATTTATTTTTTATCACTTTATTTATGGCAATTCATTATTTTTATATTATTATATAACCAAGGAATATAACTGATATTATATATTCCTCAGGTTTTATTTCCGGACTTTTATTGCTGGACTAGAATTGTGTCCTCGGGCTGAAATTTTATTTTGTGGTCCATTTTATTTCCGGATTATTTTGGGACTTTCTTATCGGATCTTCATCTCGTTCCCACTTTTGAGGAGATTCAGATCCTTCTCAACACAGAAGCTTAACCGGATAAGTATTAGAGCATTAATTGGTACTGCATCTCATCCCATACTCATTCATTTTACACCCTTGCTCCATTATTTATATTTATGGTGCACTCGCCAAACAAAGCGATAAGGTTGAAAGAACGTATAATTTAATTTGTGTTGCTTACAGTATTGGAAGTGGCGATTCCGTTGTGATATATTTCTTTTTGTTACTGTTCATAGTAAACTTAAGAAATGCAAATAATCTTTCATTGTTTCGTGAATCGATAGTGTGCGGTGAATCGATTGAAGCTTTTGCTAATGGCTGCAGATAGTAAAACTGAATAATCCATAGTTTGCGTTTGACTTAGTAATTAGTTAATAATTTTGAGTTTCCATCTCCATTCGTACTTTCCTCTCTTTCTGTCACTGATCTTTTGAACTCTGTTTTAGTAAATTTAAGGTGTGTATGTTTTAGGGGCAACTTTTGGGTTTAGTGTCTTGGGTTTTTGTGTTTGTTAGGTCTTCCGGGCGTTTTGGTTTTCCTTAGATGTTTAGGAGAACACGGCCGGTCTATGCCACGTCTCTCCGTTTAGCATACCCACGCTTAGTTTTTTGACCTATAGAGAACAGGGACGCACGTAATGGGTTGTTAGCCTATCTAACATATCTAAATTCATTTATTTTTTTTAAAGCATGATAATAGGCTGGTTGCTTGCTGTCATTCTCGCCCATAGCGTAACTTTCTATCTCTAATGATTCAAGCGAACGGAAGTATTCTCGTGGGAGGAAGTGTTTAACGTCGTCTATGGAACGAAGTATCTGGGGTTCTCTCCGAGTCAGTCAGACAGAGCCAGATAATTTTGAAGGTTATTAAATTTTAAAATATCAGTAATAAATTTTCAGACAATTTAACCTTCTCCTAACTGAATTCTAAAATTCTCCCTAATCATTTATCATCATCATCTCATCCCTAAATTTAAGTTATTAATAATTTATTTCATTTATTTATGATTTATATTTAATTTAATTAATTAATTTTTTTTCCCTGCTAAACACAGAGTTTTTGTTTCATAAAATTTTTTTTTGTGGGATTTAAAGGGATGGCTGATAGAGGGAAAGAATATGAGGGGTTAAGCGGAGTAGATGGAGTGGATTTGTTGGGAGATGAAGGAGCGATTGGGCTTGCAACTGACTTGGTTGCCCAGCGGGTAGACAGTGTCATAGATTTGCCACCGCCATCACCCCAACAAATGGAAAGGTTCCTTAAAGAGGAAAAGGAACGTAAAGCTAATAGACCTAGCCCATTGCCGGTTCAGAATCCAGAGATCGCGAAATTTGAAGATACCCCATTAATGGCGTTAGTTTCCACGATCCAAACTGAATTTGCTGAATTACGTGAGCAGCATGCTCAACAGCAAAGAATGCAAGCGTTGTATATGCAACCAATACAACTACAACCACAAATTTCAAATATCAGTAGTTCAACAATTTACACTCCTTGTCATAATACAATTCCTACTACAGTAACTTCCACTCTCACTACTGTAACAACAGATATACCCACAACTGGTGTAATGAATTTTCCACTGATAGATTTAGGTACCCCTGTGAATTCACCATATTCAGAACAAACTATTATGTCTCCAGTGTCCACAGCTCCTCTTTTTAGAGCTACTCCAGCAGACATTTATTACATGAACACAGCACAACCTTCACCGACACCAACAACTAATTTGACATATCAGGTTTCACAGGCGTATTTCGATTCTTCAGGTTTTCAAGCTCAGGCACCTTTAGCTACCAGTGTGCCTGGTCGGCCGATGACAACTCCGGTTGTCGGACCAAGACACACTGCGGTTGAAGGTGGTCCTTCAGTTACATATTCGTCTCCACTTGAACATCTTAATTCAGTAGTTCCTATTCCAAATGAAATTAGTCGTAGTGTACCACCACCACAATTGTTTGCACCTTCATACACTGACATCATGAATCGACAAATGCAATTGATGTCCCAGGCTGTACTTTTGTTAACTGAAATTGCCAAACATTCTAGAAAAGCTAAGGTGGTAGACCCCGGCAAATTCAAGTATGAAGCAGACCAAGACTTGGTTTGTTACTTTGCTGACTTTGAACAGTATTGCACAGTAAATTATCCTAACGCACCTCATCAGTGGTTGCGTTTATTAGGACGACAGCTTGAAGGTTCTTTCCTTCAGCTTTACAATCTATTAGTTAAGGATGATCGAAACTATGGTGCAGTAAAAGAAACCTTATTGGCTTGGTACCACCAAGAAGAACTTCGTAAGGAGGATTATCAATTACAAGCGTATCACTCAGCATATCGTACCAAAGGCGAAAGTATACGTATGTTCGCTCTTCGGCTAGAACATCTTGCCAAGAAGGCGTACAATGGTCTTGACATGAAAGAACACAAATCTTTAAGAACAGCATTTCTTGTTAGTTTACATCCTTATGTCGAGAAAAGAGTGAGTGAATACATTGCACAACAAGAAACAGACTCAAAAGAGCGAGTACCATGGTCTAAGATTGTCAGTTTGGCTGCCAAATTTGATCGTGATCTTCAGGAAAGTCGTTCTTCTCAGCCTGTGCATTCTGGATCATCAAACTCTAATTTCAGTAGTTCAGAGCAACCTGATCTAAATGAAACAATCAGAATAGACACAGTTACTCCGGGTTGGACTGATATTGTTAAAAATGCTCCTCACAATACTTTCAGTAGTCCCAAACAGAAAAATACACCAAACACAAATAACACATCCAATGGAAGTCGGTTTTCCCGAGATAACAAACACAAACCGACGAAACAATAACTCTCAGACATTTGTTGCACATCGCAGAGAGAATAATAGTCAATCACCCCAACACAAAAACACTCTCCGCTGCGATTACTGTGAAAATGTTGGACATATAATGGATGATTGTTATAAGTGGTTGGGTATTTGTGCATATTGTAGAAAAAGGGGGCATGTACGTGCTGAATGTAGGGCATTACAGACATCTCGCACACAAACACAGCCCAATACAAGTGTCACTTGTCCTTTCTGTAAGGGCTCTCATGCAGGAATTAACTGCACTCAAAGAATACCACCGCAAAACACACAGTCAAGAAACCAGACTCAGAGGTCTAACACACAGTCCCGATCCCCACAGGCCTCTGGTCAAAGTAGTAACACTTCTTCTCAAAACAATGCTGACAATACACATTCTTCTTCTTATTCTAATGTTCAACAAGATGTTACAGAATCAGATACCAATGATAATTCTGGGGATTTAAACTCCAGATCTCCCCGGAAGTGAGCCATTCTGTGGAGAGGAGTTTACAGCCAGAACCAGATGAAATGTTGGCTCTTGCAGTAAATAATGTGGGGAAAATGGGTGTTAACGTTGATATTGTGGGAAGGGTAGGTGAAATAAACACTGACACTCATAATGCTACACTTGCCGCATCAAACAACTCCTTAACACATACCGCCACCGCTGTTACGGATTCAGATGGGTCAAAAACGAAAAACACTGGCGGGGATTTGGGGACAATCTCTATAAATCTCTGTCAAGGGAAAGTCGATCCGCTCATAGTCTGTATCGCCTTTTCTCCTCATAGTTCAGCCTTTTATGGTTGTATGGTTGACAGCGGATCAGGCATAAGCCTGATCAGCTCGGCCGTACTTGCAGATTTCAAAAATATAGAACTTCTGCCGTCTGCAGAAGTCGGCGTGAAGGCTATTAGCGGATTGCAGCGGAACCATGCGGTTACAATTGAACAATATGTTAAATTACCCCTCTTCTTCGAAAAAGGATTTTCCACACCACCAACATTGTTTTTCGTGATTCCCACCGAATTTATGCCACAAATGCTGGTACTCGGTGCTACTTCTCTGCGGGAAAATAACCTTCTTCCAGACATGTCTCGCAGGGAATTGGTTCATCGTTTGGGTAAAAATATAGAAGTTGTCGCTAAAGATTATAGTCTTAATTTACCGTTCTTCAGTTGTGTCTCGGTACATTCCAGCGAGATACCACCGCATTCATGTAAACTTGTTGATGTTGTGGGTTTTTCAGATGATGTAATCACAGTTGCGGGATTCCAGGGCGATAAAACTTCTTCTCTCATTCCTGTTCCCGGAATTGTTGATCTTTCATCAGATTCATCACAGATAGCCGTCTTCAACACATCTGATCGACCCCGGTTCATCCGTAGGAATACCCGCCTAGGACAGTTTGTACCTTTAACTGTTGAGACTAAATTACAAGTCCAGAGTTTACAGATGGAACCCCAACAAGAAAAAGGTTCCACTAGTCCATCTGCTTGGACCAAAGAGCGGTTAATTGAAGAATTTAATATATCTGTATTGCCAATTACGGAATCTCAGAAGCAAGACCTTCTCAATATCTTGCTTACTCATCAAGCAGCTCTTAGTTCTGGTGATAGTGATGTGGGGGTAGCCACTAATATTACCCACGCCATTGAACTAGAAACTAACCGACCAGTTCGTCTTCCGGTCCGTCGTTTCCAAGGACCATTAGCTCAAGAAATTGAGCAGCAATGCAGAGATCTTTTAGATCAGAATATTATCCGTCCAAGTAAATCACCGTATTCGGCACCCGTTGTACCTGTCAGGAAACCAGACGGTACACTCCGACTATGTATAGATTATCGCAAGCTAAATAACGTCACTAAATCCGACTCCTTTCCATTACCGAACCTGATCGACATGATATATAATATGTATGGAAATACATACTTTTCCACTATTGATTTAGTTCAAGGGTATTATCAGGTCTCAATGGAGCCAGATAGTGTTGAGAAAACAGCGTTTTCCACGCCGTTCGCTCAATACGAATTTCTGAAGATGCCGTTCGGGGTGAAGAACGGTCCGGCTACTTTTCAACGTGGGATGATGCTTGCGTTAAACGGGTTGCCGTGGTCTGAGGTGATGGTCTATGTGGATGACATCATCGCTCTCAGCAAGACTTTTGAAGAACATCTCATCATCTTAGATCGAGTTCTATCTGCATTAGAACAAAATGGCTATAAGCTCAAACCCAGTAAGACTCGCCTATGTCGAACTGAGGTGGAGTTTTTAGGTCATCACATTTCCAGTAGAGGTATTTTACCATTGCAGAAAAATATACAGGGAGCCTTGGAGTTTCCAGTACCCACCACTGTGAAACACCTTCGCCAATTTTTAGGAATGGTGAATTTTTACAGACGCCACATTCCAAATTGCTCCCAGATCAGTAAACCGTTATCCTGTCAAACGGGAGGTAAAACCATTCAATGGACCCCAAAGTGCCAGCAGGCATTTGAAGAACTCAAGCGGGCCTTGGTTAACCCCTGTTTGCTGGGATTTCCAGATTATGACTCTAACGCTTCACCCATGGAACTTCATGTCGACGCCTCCGACATTGGCGCCGGGGCGTGTCTCTCTCAGATTCAACAAGATGAAGCAAACCAATAGCTTTCATATCTATGACCTTTAATGGTGCTCAGAGGAATTACGGAGTCATAGATAAGGAGCTAACGGCTTTACGATGGGCTGTAAAGTCGTTGAGACCGTTCCTACGTGGAGTCAAGTTCATCATATTTACTGATCATATGCCTCTGATTTATCTGCAAAATATGAGTCTAGTCGATGGTCGACTAGCCCGCACCATGGAGGAACTGAACGAATTCGATTTTGAAATTCGCCACATTCCAGGTAAACGCAATGTAGTAGCCGATGCACTTTCCCGCTCACCAATAGATCCCAACTCTGACTCTCCTCCAGAACCAGATCACTCTGTCAATCCTTCGGTAGATTTCATCCCTGATGGATTTTCTGTGGTCGAGGTGGCGGGAGGTGGTGATTCACTGTATCGATGCTTTTCCATTCATCTGTATTCTACTGTAGATCATCATTTAGAACTTCGGAACACTATTACCAATGAACTACAAAAGCATCCTCAAAAATATCGGTTACAGGGCAGACACATCCAGAAAACTTTACGACTCCTCCAACTTCCTGGACAATTGCCCATTCCGGAGGTTCTTGACAGTTTTTGCGAGCTTTTCAAGATATCCGTTTTCGTCTATTACAATGATAATCATCCGATCGTCTATGGAGGCCACTTTTCAAGCAGCGTTTGCTGTTTAAAGTGCCTAGGAGGTGTCCATTACAATTATCTGATGCCGATAAACTCAGATGATTGTTTGTCTTAAGCCCACCGTATATCTGTAATATACGTTTTATTATCAGAAAAATTGAAAACAGAATAGTTGTAGTAACCAACCAGAAATCAGAAAAGTAGTAGTGAAAACAGCAAGAGATTAAACTGGAAAGAAATAGCTTTGCAACTACCTGAAAAGAAAAAGTGCATTTCTGACCTGTTGCCGCTTGCACCTAGCCTAGAGCGGGCCTTCTCTCTCTCTCTTGTCTCTCGCGATCCTTCTTCTCTGCTTTCCTTTTCTCCTCTGTTTCTTTTCTTCTTGCTTGCTGTCCCTTTGTTGTTCCTTCTTGAATGCCGGAGCCAGAGTTAAGAAGGAAAGATTTAAATTCAGTAGAGAATGGAAAAAGAGAAAGATTAAATTACAGTAAAGCAGTTTTTGGAGCCAAAATCATTTTTCATGCTTTTTGTTGTCATTTACACTAGATCAAAACAAATTTAGCTTACACCTTGTTGTTTATTCCCAGCTTCACTGAATACCTGCTCTCAGCTTATCGGAATTGAATTGCTGAGCATTTTAATTATTATATAATGTAAATATATATGTAAACCTGAAAATTTAAGGAAATGTAACTATAGAATCCGAAAGCCATTCGTTTTCTTTTCCTTTCTTTATTTAATTTTTATAAATGTCTTATAAGCAGTTTTCAGCAATTTTAAAAAGATTCCTTGATATCTACTAACTTTGCAACAATAAAGTAAATCATACACTAACTAATTTTTCCATATTTAAGGAGGATAGGGTGTAAATTTTTAATATAGTGGAGTGCATTTTTTTGATGATTTATTGTGAAATTAAATCTTTTAATCTATGTCAACGATGGAAATATTATTTATTTATTTATTTTTATTATATTTTTTTTATTATTATTTATTATTATTTTATGTTTAATTTGCCAGTCCTTCCGACATGCTCTTTGCATTGCTTTGATATTACAGTGCATTATTACTCGATTCTTGGTCATCTGACAAACAAAAACTATTGCTGCATGTTCACTTTAGTAGGTTAGTATAAATGGTAAATTTTTGGAGCAGAAGTAATTTATGGTACATAAACATACTGATCAGTTATAAAGGACATATTCTCATTCCGCTTTGTGATTGTGAAGATGCCACTAACTTACTTTGTTGTTGGAGCAGCGTCGGTGGATCTTTCACAGAATAAAAGATTCTTAAGAGAGGAATATGATCTCAACATCTTAACTGATTGTAGTTCCGGACGTGTTCTGTCCGAGTGCACTGCACGAGTAGAAGTTATGATGACAAGACAGGTCCAATTTTTACTGATTTGGGCTCTTACACCACTTGCCTGGCAAAGAAAGACCACTCATAACGGCAATCGACAAACCACTGTTTTCGAGCCTGTACCAGATATACCAGTCAATGATGTGCCTGAAATAATGGACCAGATTACCCAAATAGCTAGAAGAAAGAATCCCAGAGTCCGTGTAATGCTTATGATTCCGCCTATCCAGGATATATATAGATTTAACCAGAAAAGACTTATTAGAGCATGGGGCCCAGCCTTCGCTGACCATCTAAAAGAAGATGCCATCATGTCTCCTAGGCTCATGAGAGCTCATTCTATAAAAGCCTTTACTGCCTTTGAGAACTTGGCATACAACCAATACCAATGGCAAGATAAAATTTGTCTTAGGGGTAGTCATGTTATGAACTACTACTATGATATTCGTAGCTCAGAGGGAATATACCGATCGACTCCCCATTCTAGATACATAAAAAAGAAACAAATGTTCCTGGATTCACCAATGCTTTCGGACGGACTTCATGCTAACCAACTCTTCCTTGAACAATTTATGAAAAAGTATAAAGGATTTTTCACAACAACTAGAAGGAATCAACCGATATCATTAGCTCGTCGCACTCCTACTCCAGAACCATCTAGAAGAGAAGAACGTGGTAACACCGTTGGAATAAATCGACCGACAACGTCATCAGCTCGTCGTACTCCAACTCCAGAGCCTATTATAAGTGAAGAACAGGAGCTTATTATACATTCTGCGATCGTGGAGGTCGAACCATCCAACTTCCACACGCCAACCGCCATTGAACGACGTTTGGGAGAAGCTCCTCCTCTTCGATCTCAACCATCAACGAGTGGTCTACAGGCAGCTTTCTCCGAACCCACTACTTCTCGACTTAGCCAAAACCAATCATTTTTCCAGAACCGGAATGTCCCGTTGCGAGAAAGCATAAACTATCAGACTCCTCGGCCGGAGTATTCCCCTTCCAGATATAATCCTTCTTATCCTGCCTACCATTACTCTTCAGCGTCTCAACCTCAGCAGAATCTTCATATCCGACCTGATTTACAACGGCTTGTTTCTTCTGAGATGAGGATAATGTTGGAGGGTCTCCATTATAGATCTCTACCCGAAGCACAACAATATGCTATATTCCAGGCGGCCAGGATAGCGTTAGACGATGAAGAAAATGTTCTTCGAGGACTTCGTCGACGTAATTAAAAAGACAATGTTAATACAGAATAAAAATTCCTCACTTTGATATCAGTATACCGACTTTGTCATCCTGGAACTTCCTTCAAATTTCTTTATTAACAGTAGTTCATTGTAGAAAAAATGGCACTTGGGATGAGTCAGAAAAATATGCATACCAAGCTTTCCCCCATAAACTCACAAAACAAGTCATGTCCCGTCCTTGCATGCCCCTCACTATATTCCCAATTTGCGCTCCTCAGATCTTCGCCATATAAGATCTAGGAAAAGACTGAGCAGGGGCGTAAATTTAGTGCGGGGGGATGTAAGGGCCTGTCAAGACTGTCGGGCTATCGAGACTTGTCCAATAGTTTTAAGTATTTTCATTTAAAAACCATGACTTGTTTAATGTTTAAACCTTTTTTCCCCCTCTATATTAATGACGTCTGTTCTTTAGGCATATTAAAAGTTTTTCAGAAAAGTTAAAAGTTTTTTTACAGCAAGATAGTTTCTGTTCTGTTTTCCCCCATTCTTGTGGAAGTATATATTACTCTTTTACGGAATTTCCACTAAGAAATAGTAGGAAAAGCATTACGTGAGTTTATACCCCATATGCTTTTATCATGATCACTGTAATACTGAAAATTACTTTAATATGTTTCTCATATTAAAGTATTGCAGTGGTTCATGTTTATTTCCCTTATCATAGATGCAACAACACTAAAAATTACCATCATATCAACATCAAGCTGACAAGATCCAGAAGGGACTTGCAAATACATACTGAAAATAAAAGATAAAACCCTACCTCCAAATAGGGTAGGTGCTCTATGATAATATAAAAGCTCTTACTTAATCCTTAATTTTGCAATTCTTCATTTACAGTATTTATTTATTTTATTATTATTTATTATTACTTTTTATTTATTATTATTTATTTTTTATCACTTTATTTATGGCAATTCATTATTTTTATATTATTATAACCAAGGAATATAACTGATATTATATATTCCTCAGGTTTTATTTCCGGACTTTTATTGCTGGACTAGAATTTTATTTCCGGATTTTATTTTGAGGCTCAACTTTTCTTTTGCGGTTCAAGTTTAATCCTTTGGTCAACTTTTATTATCGGATCTTCATTTTGTTCCCACCTTTTGAGATTCAGATCCTTATCAACACAGAAGCTTTAACCGGATAAGTATTAGAGCATTAATTGGTACTGCATCTCATCCCACATTCATTCATATTACACCCTTGCTCCATTATTTATATTTATGGTGCCACTCTGGATGGTGTTTGCTGATAAATGAAAAGACACCTATATTTATATTTGCTTTGCTTACAGTATTGGAACTGCGATTCCTTGTATATATTTTTTTTTTACATTTATAATAAACTTAAAAATGCAAATATCTTTCATTGTTCGTGAGAATCCCTAGTGTGCTGAATTGATTGAACTTGCTGGCTAATCCCGCAGAATACAACTGAAATAACTCCCATTAAGTTTGCTTGACCGTTAGTCACATTAGTCTAATAATTTTGAGTTACCATCTCCATTCGTACTTCCCTCTCTTTCTGTCACTGATCTTTGAACTCTGTTTTAGTAAATTTAGGTGTGTATGTTTTAGGGGAAACTTTTGGGATTTAGCTGTCTTGGGTTTTTTATTGTTAGGCTTCCGAGGGCGCCTTTGTTTTCCCTTAGATTTTAGGAACACGGCGTCTATGCCACCTCTCTCCTTTACATACCCCACCCTTAAATTTTTTGGCGCCCGAACAGGGACGCACGTATGATTGTTAGCTATCTTAAAACATAATTCGACATACATTATTTTTCAGAAAAATAATACATAGTGAAAGGGCAATGAATCGACATCGGCATTGAGAATCGGAAAAATCGGCAATTTTTTGGTGGGGGGCGATCATAATCGTCATCGTCAAATTCCGCCGATTATTTTGCCGATTAATTGAACAAATATTAAGAATTTTGAAATATTAAAACTCATAATAATAAATAATAATAATAATAATAATAATATAATAATAATAATCTATAATAAATCACAAAATATAAAAGAATAAATAATGATAATAATAATATAATAATATAATAGTAAATAATATAAATAATAATAATTATATATATATATATTATAATATATATTATTTATATATATATATAATATATATTATATATAATATAATAATATTATAGTATATATATATATATAATATACCCATTTTGCTTATGGTATGTATGACATTCAGTGCTAATGGTTCGCCTTTCTGTTATGCGTTCATATCCATCTCATCCTCCAGACATAATATATATACACTAACTTATATCCACACCCTCTTCTAGACAACATATTAACAGACATCTACTATCCTTAATCTCGTGTAGGGATAATAAATTGCCACATCGTAGTCCTTTGCGTGTCGTAGAAGGCGCTAAGGGACGGTGGTAGTTAGGTTTGCTGCCTACTACCATTATGTTTTGCAAGATGCTAATGCATGCTCGGAGAAGGTCGTGATCGCGTAAGCGCCCTTCTATCTTCGGCGAAAATGTATGATGTATCTGTATGGAATGTCAGAGGAAAAAATGTTGAGGAGATGAGGAGAGAGGTGATGGAAGTATTTAGAAAGAGGAAATTTGATTTGCTCGCTGTGACTGAAACCAAGATGAAAGGAAAAACGTCGAAAATGAGTGGTGTGGTTGTGAAATGTGTTTGTGCTGGTGTGGAAAAGGAATGAGAGGGGGTAGAAGGATTTGCAATTCTGAGAGTGAGTTGTGGTAGAGAGCAATGGTAGATTTTGTGTGTGTGAGACTGTGAGTACTAGAATTCTAAATTTAAGTTTGAAAAGGTCACAATTTGTGTGGTTGCGACATATGATTCATCTGAGGGGTAATGTTGAAAAGAGTGTGATTTTTGGATAATCTGAATGATGTTTTGGTGGGGGGAATAGGAGATTCAGTTTATTCGCCACATATCTGCCCATTCAAGATTTTTTTTTTACAGTTGGTCACAACCACTCACGGGCAGAGCCTATTCAAGGAGGGGGTTGTATTACTCTCAAAAGTTCACCCTTAAGCGCAAATTACGCATATGAGCAAAGAACGCAGGCTTAAAAGTGAGGGGATTAAATTCAGTGGAATATCAGAAGAGCTAGAAAGAATTCACAAAACATAGTGGTGGAAAGAAGGAGCACACAGCAACTAGCCTGGAGTTACCAATGTCAAACAAAATATCGTGCGCAGATCAGCACCTTATTGTGCTAGAAGGCGTCGTATAAGGTGGTGGTACGCGAGTGATAAGTTCCCTCGAGCATTGCGCTGCGTACCTATAGGATAGAATCAAGCACAACATTCGCTCGCAAAGATAGAAGGATCAAGTGACTGGAAAAGCTACAGAAAAGTTTATAAGCCTTTTTGCCGTTTACTCGACTGTCCAAAAGCCGGTGAAACCAGAGCCCCCAGATATGAGAGAGTACTCATACTGGGCGGATGTAGAACTTGTATAGCGGAGCAACTGGAAAAGGAGAAAGTCCTCACAGTCTAAACAGAATTCAGTTTTTGAGGCGCCTAGCACCATTGTGATTGAGGTTCCAAGAAATTTTCTTTTGTTCAAGTTTAAGGCCAAGGATGTTTTAATTCAACAGGAGAGACGACAGAACGTCGAAAGAGGAAAGTTGAAAGGTATTTTGGAGAAGGAGCTTTGTAAAAGTTTCAATTGTAAAAGAATTTGAATTTCACAAAGTTATTTCTATCCATTAGCGAGAATAAAATCGAAAGATTAAGACGAGAGGCATTCCAGAAGTAAAAGTGGAAGGAAGAATTGATATGAGTTAAAGAATGAAGGGTCAGTCATCGGAATACGAGTGGATTGAGAGTTTTAGAGGTGCAGGTGAGAAGAATATTAAATGAAAAGTAGGAATAAAGTAGGAGAATAGAAGAACCTGAGGAACCACTATTGACAGAAAAGAAGAAGAAGTCGCCCATCAACAACAGCGATATTGAGCGATTTGAAAGAAAAGCTAGACAAGTAAGCAAGAAGAAGGAGGAAACCCAAAGGAGGGGAAGCTTGGAGAGAGTTAGCGTGCATATCGGTCAAATGCTTTGGATATGTCAAGCGCCACACCGCAGTCTCCCCGTAGTTCCTAGAGCGAAAACATAAATCGGTTTGATAGTAATGTATATCGCCAGTAGACTCGTGCAACGAGAGCGTACTGGCGATCGGAGTGAAGTTTCCCAGATGGTCTAAGAAGTGGAATTGAGAGGGTTTCCAAAGATCTTAAGTAGAATAACATAAGTGAGAGCACAGGGCGTAGTGTAGGAAAGGATAGAGCGCTTCTTTTTTCCGGAATAGGTTGGACATGAGAGCCTTCCAACACTGAGGGAGGGAAAGTGCTAGTATGAGGCATAGAGAATATAGGTTGAGCGAGGGGCCGGAGAGATTAGCCTTTTCAGTTTGGAGAATTAGCAACACATGATCAGATCGAAAAAGAGGAGGAAGGCAGATTTTACAGAAGTTTGCTAGATATGAGGGATTGTCAGTAGGCAGAACAAGGAGGTTAGGCGCACTTTCCTTTGATGAAAGTCAGCTTTGCTCGTCAAAGAGTATCCCTGCAACGTTTCTAGCTGAATGAATAATTAGCGAGAGTGATAGGAAAAAAAGAAATTTTTCCCCGTCGATAGCACTGTCCTCTGCTGAATGGCAGAGAATAAGCACGATCGAACCATGGATTATGAGGAAAGAAAAGATTTAGTTTTAGAAGGAATGAATGAGGAAAGAAAAATTATTGAAGAAGGATGAACCTGCTCATCCATCAACGATTTACAGCTCCCTCCTTATCTTTTAAATCTTATACATCCATCATTAATCTTTATTGAGGTACCAATTTGCTATCATCTGCCAAACTTGGAAACCTTACTTTTAAGTCCCTGGCCTAAATATTTTATACATGTATGGGGAACAACAACTTGACCTAAGAAATCGTTACGGACCAAAAACATGTCTCCTCATTTAAATACTTTTCATTTTCATTGATTAACTCTTATTATTATTATTATTATTATGTATTTTATTTTATTATTATTATTATTATATTATTCTATTAATTATTATATTATGATTATTTACTTAATATTATTATTATTATTATTATTATTATTATTATTTATTATTATTATTGTTATGTATTGTTATTTATTTTTATCATATTATTATTATTGGTTATTATTAATTTCGTGTCTTTTATTATTTATTATATTATTATTAATTATTATTATTATTGCGACTTAAGGAATCAAAATTTTATCGCTAAAATAATTTCGGGAGGTTGAACCCCCTGACCTCCCCTGTCTACAGCTATAATATTATATAATATATATCTATATAAAATATATATATATATATATATAATATATATATATATATATATATATATATTATATATATATAAATATATATTAATATATATATATGAGGACGGAGAGAGAGAGAGAGAATTTTTAAAATAGTTTTTTTTCCATTAATCGTCATCGTCATAGTCATCGTCAAATTTGCTCTAATCGTCGTCGTCATCGGCAAAAATTTCATATATCGTCCCACACTAATATATATATATATATATTAATAATATAATATATATATATATATATATATATATATATATATATATATATTATATATATATATATTTATACTATATATATTTAATTTCTTTCTTTTTCTTTATCTACCTTTTTTTTCCCAAGATTGGAGGTATAAGGTGCGCTACAAGCATCTGAAAAGAAAAGCAGTAGGAGAATCATGACAAACGTCGAAAAGAAAGCCCAGCCTTACTGCCCCTCTGTACCATTAATTAGTAAGAACTCGACACAGACAAAATCCACCCTAGAGCTATAGAAAATCACCTGAAGCTTCATGGGACCAGCGAGGGAATACACACTAAAATGGCAAGTCGTCAGTGTAGGGTTTATTCCTTGGCCAAGAGGGCCACAACGCATACCCTTACAACACCGCCATCTCATCCTATCATAAACTTTCTCTCGCTCTGCAACTCACATTTTCTCTCCTACAAACATTCCTTTACTTGACTAATCACTTTTTCTTCGGTCTCCCAAACCGGTCGGTTTTTCAAACACACTCACCACTATACATCGTTTAAGCACCGATTATCATTCATCCTTTCCACATGACAACCGATATCAACATATTTCATTTATTTCTCTCGTTTACCTTGTCTTCAACACACAAATCTCTATATGTTCATCTCATTTTATCAATTCTTCTCACCCTAGCATGCCCCTAAGATTGTCCTACATGAACACATTGAACTTTAGATAATAATATATAATATACAAAATATATTATATATATATATATATATTATATATATAATTATATATTATTATATATATATATATATATAATATATATAATATATATATATAGCTATAACAGTTTTAATCTTTATTAATTTTTTTTATTAATTTATATCTAATAAAAAGATTTACCAATTTGTAATTTTTTTAAAGAAATATATTGAAATATGTTCTCTAAACTCCAATCATTGATAATCATGAAAAAAAAAATATTGTTTATGAAAGACTAATAAGATCATCAATAATCAATAATTAAGTTGAAACAAATTCCGAATTTCATTTTTTTCATAGCTTCATTACACAATTTTGTCGCTGGATTTTTCTATCCATCCTTCATCGATATTTTTATTTTAACCTTTTGTATCTCCCCTGTATGAACTGGATAAAAAAAAATCAATAATTATTGCTCATTTTCATTTTTGTGCATTAAATGTTTATAGTTTTAAATACAGCTTTGTGTAATTTGGACTGAAAATTCCTCCACAATACAATGGTATTCTTTAGGCAGGCAAAATTTATGATAAGTTTTATTAAGTACCTTTAATTAAAAAAGAAAAAAAAATTAAAGGTTACAATTTTATAAATATCACCATTCTCTTTAAGCATCTTACAATTATTCCTTTATCCTTTAGTATCCTTTAACATCCTAAA
>JABUQX010017910.1:0-36764 GCA_015478945.1 Trachelipus rathkii
GGGTGTGCTGTGGTGTGTGTGTGTGGTGTGTTTGTGTGTTTGTGTGTGTGTGTTGTGTGTGTGTTGGTGTGTGATGTTGTGTGTGTGTTGTTAGTGTGGTCCTTTTGTAAATGCTCTCACTCTTATATTCTCTCTTATTAAGATGGCAAGTTTTCTCGTGTAGGGATTGAAGAATTCATAGTTCAGGATGGTTGATTGCTAGGAGAGGAAGGTGAGCTTTATTAATTGTGAGAGAACTTTGCTTACGTCAGCGAGAGTAAATTGGAGAGGAGCATTGAAAGCTGTGTATTATATGATAAAGGAAAGCATGATCTTTAATGTTATGTTGATTACCAAAAAAGGACACCGAAAATGTGACTTTGGAATCGCAATAGACAATAGGTCAGATATATCAAGAACTATGAACAGGAGGGTGGAAGGGAGTGGGATAGTTGATTTACTGATGTTACTGCTGTATAGGGTATGTGATAAAGAACAATGGACATTTTAGTAAAAGAATTTGACCTTAATCAAATAGATCAATTAGAGTCAAGTAGATCCAATAGATGAATAGAGTCAAATAGATCCAATAGATTCGAACAAACTGGACAGGAGGAGTGAGGTGATGGTGGTTTAGCATTTACTGATTTACTGCGTTATAGGGATGTAAAACATGACAATTTTAGCTAAAAATATGACTTGAATCGATCAATAGATGATTAGATCAATAGATCAATAGATCCAGTAGATCAATAGATCAATAGATCAATAGATCACGACTGGACAGGAGCGAGGCTGGTTTGCTGTTTTGGTTTAGTGATTTACTGCTTTTAGGGTATGTAGAAACATGACAATTTTAGTAAAAAATTGACCTTAATCAATAGGTTCAATAGATCAATAATCAATAGATCACAACTTGGACAGGAGGGTAGTTGGATGGTGGTTTAATTTAGTGATTTACTGCCTTTAGGGTATTGTAAAAACGTTAAATTTTTTACGTTATAAACATGAAAAGTATTAAAAAATTTAACGAAAACAAAAAAGTTTTAAGAAAATAAAAGAAAAAGAAAAGATAAGTGAGAAAAATAATTAGGAAAAAAAAAAGTTAAAAATTAAGAAAGAATAAAGTTTTAGAAAATTACAAGAAGATGGAAAAATGTTGAAATAAAAGAAAATTAAAGAGAAATTATAAAATGTGAAAAATAAGAAACTTTCAAAAAAGAATAAAAAAACTATAGAAAAGTAAGTTTAATGATAAAATAGAAAATAAAAAATTGAAAAAACAAAAAAAAATGAAAGGAACAAATAATAGGATAATATAGAAAAAATAAATTTAAAAAAGGAAAAATGAAGAAAAACGAATAAAATAAAAATTGTAATGCAAATGAAGATAACTGTAAAATAAAAATTTGATTTAAAAGAAAAAAATAGTAAAACAGTATATGTATGTTTTTCAACTGAAGGAAAAAAATTTATATTTATTTAACGGCAAAAGCAAAATAGAGATTTGAAAATTATAAATGCTATTCTTCAACATTTAGGAAAAAGATTAAGGTTATACTTTGCAGAGATGCGCGATGCAATTGGAACGATATGTACATCTTTAGAACAGAAGCAGTTGTGTAAACAGTAATGATCTTGTATTATTGAATGAAATGTTTACTATGTCGGCAGCGCACCGGTTCTAGCACCGGTCCACTATCAACTCTGAATCCTTCCATCGTTCCTTCATTCTTCTTCACTTCTTTCCTATCTTCTCTCCTTCCGGTCTATCTTTTTCTCTCCAAGTTTTCTTTCTTTTCTTCTTTCTTTTGTTTTTTCTTTGAGCCTAAATCTATCTCGGTGGTCTCTCATTATTCGAAACCAAATCCAACTCCGACTCCGTCTCCGAATGCACGACTCCAACTCGACTGCACGTCTCCGGAATCCGAGCATCCAAACATCCGGAGTGCTCACGTCATCGACTCCAGTCTCCTCCAGCGCACTTCCTCTGAGTTTTCAAGCTTCTTACGAGTACATTTTCAATATTTTTTTTGTTGTTGTAGTGCGCTCCCACCTTACGGGGGGCGCAGAGGGACGAGACATAATCTCGTCTCCGACGAGATTACTCATCATATAGCTCACATCATAAATTTTAGAGCGCCGATACGGTTAAGCCTAACAGGGTTTTCAGGACGAATTTTTGACCTGGCGTAAGGGGCACACCCCATTTAGGAGAGGTGAGCCTAGGAGTCACCAAACTCGTACTGTGATCCGTTTATCACCCAACAAGAATAGAACCAGATATTTACCAAGTTTGAAGGGCAGAGTAGCTCTAGTCTTCATATCCGAAAAGGGTGGCATCGCCCAAGTGGCAGACAATACGGAACAGCGATAATCGAATTGTAATTATTGTGAGATTATTTATTTTCGAATAGTAATTTTTTAATTAAAATGCCAAACCAGCAGCACGTAGAAGAGACAGATTGAGATAAACGTCCGATATAGGGGGTAGATCGATCACATAAAATCGATTGGAGCGTGCGAAAAAATGGATTCTGGTCAGATCATTTAAAACCTTTCATAGGAACCAAAAAAGCCCCCTTTTGAGGGGCTCCGCCCACTTTCTGGGTCAAAGACCTCTGGAAAACAGGAGTTCTTTCAGACCTTAAGATTCGCGCGTAGTTCTCACCGACCTAAAAGACCCTAGGTTTGACGTATCAAACGTCAAATTTTTGAATGATTGGAAATTTCCAGTAGTTTTTGAAATGGGGACTGGGGAATTTCCAAAAACCTTCCAAAATGGTTTTTAAGTCTTTGATTTCTTCGACGTGCAGGGCCGCCAATGGGAAAAATCCCCACAAATCCTCCGGAGTTGAGGATCTTGAACCTGAATTATGAACGAAAAGTTAAAAAAGTGCCTTAAAAAATCGTGCCCATCAATGCTGAAAATTAGGAAATGAATATCACAATGATGTAAGGTTGCCAGGATTTTACGAATTGCAAATGGAGTCACTATGGAGAGTGATCTTCGCTTCACTCCTTTTTCTGTGGCTTCCGCTACTTATTCCGTTGGCTTCCGCTTACTTTCCGTGGTCAAAAATGGTTTAAAAAAGTAGCCAAATTAGTAAAAAAGAAATTGGAGCTAGTAAAAAAGGTATAAAAGTATAGAAAAGCGCAAAAGTAACGGGGATTAACGGACTGGCGGTCAGTTGTCTACCCTATACTATATTATATTAATGAATATTATATTTATATTATATTATATTATATTATATGTATTATAACTAAAATATATTACATTATATTATATATATTATAATTATATTATAATATAGTAATTATATTAATATGGATATATTAGATATTTAATATATTAAGTGATATTAATTTATATAGTATATTATATATAGAGAGGGCCTATTAGATGACTACTACGTGAATTAGATATTCGTTCTTTAGGGGGTAGGCGATCAAAAAGGTTATGGAGAGGTGGGAGTAATGGGGAGATCGAATAAGCTGTTTAATCAAGAAATAAATTTACATTAGTGTCTTAAGTACATAGAATTAGTTTACTTTGCAACCTTGGATTGAAAACTTGTTGTCGATTTTGCAAAATACCTTTATCAAAGTTCCTCGCTAAAGAGGTATTCTTATAAAACACGGCTGGCTCTCTTCACTCAATGAAAGACGTCATGTCTCTTAAATTAAAAGAAGAAATCTTTAAGCTAATTAAGAAGAAAAGTATGATTCAAATTGTTGTCCATTTGAAATACTTTTTTATTGAAACTAACAACATTTGAAACTGTCGGTGTTTGTTTTAGTTGGAAGAAGATGAATTAGACGTTGAGGAGGTGTGACAAGTACGAAGCTTCACAGTGGATGTATTTGAGGTACATTCGTACGAGATACGTATATTAGTATGTTTATAATAGTATACATATTATTTGAAATAGAAATCATGAGAATATTATTTACATTATATCTACTAGAGCTAAAGTAATAGTAATAGTATATATATCATATAGATAGATCTAGCACTATACTATCGCTTGACCGATCACAAATAGTATGAATAAAATAATATCTATATATAGTAATATATATATGAATATTGGAAGATATAGATTAGTGATATAGGTATATAATAGATAACTAGATATTATAGTAATGAGATATATATATATATATATATTATATATAAGTGGTGAATATATAGTTTGAATTACTTAAAAGAATTAGTAGATGAATAGAGAGTAAGGATGAGAGAGATAGAGATAGATGAAGAGTGAAAAGAGAGAAAGATAAAGAGAGAGATATAGAAGATAGAGTAGAGATAGATAGAGTATAGAGGAAGATAGAGAGATATGAGAGAGTATAGAGATAGATAGATAGGGATGGATGTATATATATGATAGAGAGAGCGATATAGATTTATAAATAGAAGATAGTGATAGAGAGAGAGAAGAGTAGAGAGAGAGATGAATATTAGAGATGATAGAAGAAAATGCAGGGATAAGTATTGATTAAAGAGATGAAGTAAGAATAATTATTATATGTTAATTTTATTATTTTTCCATTTAATACTTTTTTATAAACTAGAAACATGAAATAAAAATACTTACCTTCTCAATATAATAGGTATCTCAAAAGAATGAGATTGAAATAAAAGTAACAACCTTTTTGTATATATAAGGAAGAATTATACTGATAATAATATTGGTCAATCTTGTGTTGAGGCAAATTTTTATAGTATTTAGATGTGAAAAAGTCAGGTACGAATTAGGTAAAATTGAGTAAGGTTGATTTTAGTTAATCTGGTTTGATTTTTTCTATTTGTTTTTGCTTATTTGTTTAAGCTATATTATATAACTAAAGAACCGCCTACGTGGCGTTCAAGGAGGTTGATCTCTACCTGAACTTCTCATAGCAATATGAAGGACTGACTTTGTTCAATCCTCCGCGTAGCATTATGGGGTTATTTATCTTTCCTTGTGGGTGGCATAATGAATACTAAAACTCTCAGACTTATAGTCACGATAACTACGATTGGTGGTTTTGGGATAGCTTGGCTCTTTAAAGTTCGATTTCCTGTAGTCCCTGCGTGTTACCCTCTGGAAATGGGATAAAGCACGTTAAAAGGAAGTTTTTTTTATAATAAAACATTTTCACTGATATTGATTCATAGTATTCATTCTATCACTCCTCAAGCGTCATAGTAATAGTTCCAATGTGTAATGAGAAGTTTGTAATTATAATCTTTACAGCTTCTTATAGCATTATAGGCTGATAAAAGTTATACAGGCTAGGGTAACTCCCCATCCTTGGCTTTTATTGAAATTGTCATACTTCAGATTTTTTTGTATAACATTCTTTCTACATTCTCTTCAAAAGTTATTTTTGTACTATTAACCCTGGTTTTTGGGTTTCTTGAGATAAGAAATAAAAATTTAGTCTACCAATTTTAGTATGTTTTAGCTTATTAGAGTAATATATAGTGTTTATTGTTATATGCCTCTATAGTTTGCAGTTACTGATGGGACCTCTATATTATTAAATGTGATCTAAAACTTCCGAAGTTTAAATTAGGCAACGTATTTGTGTTAATGAGAATTAAATTCGTTACTAGGATTAACTTTCAGAAGAGAGTAATTTTGTTATTTCTCTTGATATTGAATTTGCAATCTTTTCATATTATTTCTCAATTATTACTCTTTTAAGGACACTGTGGTTTTTATCGGTTAGTTAATATTGCTTGTGTTAAACGATTGCTTTAATAAAAAAATTCTACCACCCCTTTTTCTTTTTTTTCTTACTCTAGGATTTTAAAGTAAAGCACACATTTGTTGGTTACGATTGCTTTCATTTCCACCTCCCTTAGTATTTAAAATTTTTAATTCAAGTTATTTATTATATGTCAATTTCAATTTATATATAAATCTATGTATTTATACTTATATATAATTTACTAATTTTATAGTTTTAATTCAAGTTATTTATCATAGTTGTGAACACTTTTCTCTGTTAACGCTTATAACCCGGAGCTGATTTAAATTAATTTAATGTATTATATATTTTTAAAAAGTCATTTGCTCATTTATTACATTGCAATTCAGAAGTCCTGCCAGACTAAGCGTTGATTGAGACAGTCTTCTGGGCTTTTACCATATAATTATTGGTCGATTAGTAGTATATCACGGCAGAGAAATTTGTATGTTTACTAGTTTTATAGTTTTAATTTAAGTTATTTATAATAGTCCGGGTTGTTAGGTGTAAAACAACTACAACTATTTCAGCCATGATTACGGAGTTTACAATACCGCCCACCACCGCCAAGCTACCAAATCAATGCATTTGGAATAAGACTTGATCTTGCTATACGAAGATAGTACTCTTACAGAGGTATACAGGTATAGAAGATTTTGAACTTCCACGTTATATTATTACTTATTATAAGTTTTATCATTTTAAAAAATTGTTTAAGTCATCTAAATATATAGTTTTTCCTGGTTACTGAGTTGTGGGTTTATTTTTTCGGCCCGATATTAAAATTTCTACAACATTCGTAAGAAATTGTGTCAGATTAAAATCAGTGATGTGATTTTTATTGGGATTATGCAGAGGTAACACTCATTCATAAAAAAGGAAGATCATAATAATTTTATCTTTTCATAAATTTTATAGTAAGTAAGTTAGCCGATATCCCTGATACTAAAATTATTCAGGAGCATATCTTCATATATATCTTTAATATATATATATATTAATAATATAATATTTAATATGATTAATATTATATATAATATATTTAATTATAATATATTATTAATATTAATTAATTAATATATATCACAACATCATTATTTAAATTTAAAATTTATGGTTCTACTATATATTATTAATATATATATTAAATATATATATATATATATATATATGAGTATAATATATTACGGTATTGTTATTTTGATTAACTGCCAGTAATTCTAAATTTCAAAGATAAACATGGCTACTTTCTCAGTTACAAAACTTAGATTATATATATATATAATTATATAATTAATATATATAATAATATTAATAATTATATAAATTAATTAAATTAATTAACGTAATGATATATATTAATATTATATTAAGTATTATATATATTTTCTATAATATATATATCATTTAATTTTAAATTTTTACTTAATCTAGAAATTACATATATATATATATAGCTTAATAGCTTTACTTAGTTTTGAGATGATATTTATTATATTTATGAATAATTTTACTTGAGAAAATTAACGGTCTATCAATTAATTATTATTTATGCTATTTTATATTATTTTATTAAAAGTTTTATCTTATTTTATTATATAAATATATATGTCATATATTATAAATATTACTATTAATATATAGTAGTATATGAAGTACTAATGATATATATATATTATAATATTATATTATATATATTATAATCTATTATTATATTTATGAGGTTTATATATACCTAAATATATATAATATTTTTATCAAATTTTATAATATATATCGACATCATTGCTTACACAATCTAACTCTAAAATAGAGTTATTTCTTTGAGAAAATGCTCCTGATATATGTAATTCTAGTTAAATTTTATATCCAAATCAAATGCAACTTAAAAATAAAACCATATTAATATGCATAAAATTTTCATCCTTTACGAGTGTATCTTAGAATATAGCGATCTTAGTTAATTTTTTATGAGCATAAACTATTTAATACTCTCAAACATTACAATTGAGAATATGACAAAGCAGCAATAGAAAATGGGAGTATATAGCAAAGCGTAACAAGTATAGATTTTAGATGAGCAAAATAGATTTAAAGAGTGAAGTATGTGACTAAATTTATTTTGGGATTTATTACTATATTTGTTTCATCATTATCTGTTAATATTGAAATCAGTGATACTTTATTCAAAATATCCATCTAAAATGAGATTATAGGAATTACGATAACCATATGATCTTATTTATATAACTCAGAAGATTTTAGGCTTGGAATCGTCCTTTTCAGATATAGCACTAGTAGATTTTAGTCTTTTAGGAGTGTTAATATAATCACACAGAAATACGACTTATCATGCAAGTAGCCACGCGAATTTGTTCCCATTTATTCTATGCTGCGCGAGATATTTGATCTAGTTCTTCATACCTATCTAATCTGACATAATAATTGCCTGCTACAATAGGAGAATGTATTCACTGAAAACTTAGCAGGTGAAAGAACTACATCTGACTATAACGAGGCTCCGAGAGATTTCTAGTAGTTCGATTAGATTATTCATTTATATTAAGTCCTATTTCAACATAAGAGAACACTCCTAGGCTTATATAAATATCAATATCTTATAAAATTCTTGCAATAGAATTCTAAAACAAAAGGATTTGTCGGTCAAAATATTGAGTGTTATAATTTCTCAGTTCATAACATTACATATTCGCCTTTTTTACTTGAAAAAATTAATATTAGTCGATTCGTGCTAAGATATATACCGTTCTACTATAGTAAAGAGATTATCGCTCAATATTGACTAGTACAAAGTAACTTCAATGAGTTGAGAAATTTCTATAAATATTTGTAAAGTTGGAGGTGTGATGTGTAATATATCATTTATGTAGATGTTTTCCGATCTCTGTTTACCATGCTGTCGGAGAGAGAAGATTCTCAGGAGTCCAGCAGCTACATGACTACTATAAATCATAGTATCTTTTTTAGTTTATGGCAGACGCCCTTGAGCATCACGAACCAAAATGCTACTCGTACAACACTTTACCTACATATCTTGTCTTACATTGACACTAAGAAGAGAGTTGCTACTGATTTGGACTAGACTTATTCTTAGAATCTTCCATTAATTTATTGGGTACTGTGTGGCTGTTATGATCTCTATTTGTTCTCGCCTCTAGACTTATAAGAATATTTATCCTCTTATGTAGTAAATGTGAAACCCATATTCATATCTTGTCATTCTGGAATATAGTAAACGTACACTGAAAATTCCACATCTCAAACTATGTGTTTGCAATGTTTTATACGTATCGAAATGTCTTATTACATAGTTTTTATCAATGTTTAAGAAAACAAACTTATATACTTTTCGTTTTGACATTCTTAATATCATAAACAGTATATCTGTACACAGAAAGGGGCAAGAAAATAGGACTAGCATCTGATAGCTCATACACAATACAAAACTTTCTGCGTACTTGATCAAGTTTGAATGTGGTTAATATCCGTGTAACTAAGATTTCTATAAATCATGATAGTACTTCTTGTAATAATTGTTCGATTTATTAGAGAATGTCAGTAACAAATTCTGAATATATTCTGCATGAAATTTTTGTTGAGTATTTATTTCTTTTACTGCTAACGTTTTAGATATATATTATACATTTATATTCATTTACGTTCACACTATATATTTGAACTATATTTGACAAGAGATAATTTTAGCTTTGCGCCATTTTAGCTACATTGTAAGTAATTTACTCATTTTTTTAAATGACAATTAGAATATAACCTTTTAATTCAATCTTAAGAGCCTGTATTTTATTTATTGTCTAATTTTTATTCTTCTAGACACATTTTACAATACTATGTTTACTTCACAAGTTACTAAATGGCTTCAGTTTCTAGTCAGATCTCCACAACAGTGATTTAAATTCCTGATTATAAGCAAACGAAAACTAGAGATTAAGGGCTCACTATTTCTTAACAAACCATTATAGCAACTCAAACATTGTATTTTTGATATTTTTCACCGTTACATAGAACAGAAAAAGCTTATAGGCATACTAGAAAAAATGTTTCTCGCTTTAGTCAGTTTCGAAATAAAGGTACTTGGCTTATAGAATAATAACTTTATACATTCACTCTTTTTTCAATCGAGATTTCATAGAGATGCTCTGGATGGGATAAGCATATTTAAATGTCGTCTATTAATTTAAAGGGAGCGCATATAGTAGTGTCATTTGTGACCACCATGTAGTATACTTGGGTAATGTTATAGGAGAGTATTTATTTTGAATGCAATGATCGAACTAGACTGAGTTTCCCGCTATCAGAATACTGTGTTAACTATCTCGAATAATTGACAAATGAAAGTAATATTTCATCATCAGAGTGAGTAGTATAATTCACTAAAACATGGGTCTTTCCTTAATACCTTTTCCTATTGATCCTAATATTTTTTCTATCTAATTATTATTATAATACTTAATATAATTAAGTTATACTAATAAACATTGGTACTTAAAACCTTTATATTATAGTGAATATAATAAAGTATACACATTAATTAATTTATTTATTTCTACGAAATGAATATATACATCTATATATATATCTAAAAAATAGTAATTATTAATAATAATAAGTATGTATGTATGTATAAATTATTTCTGAGATATATATATACGAATTATATAGTTATATTTTATATTATAATTCATGGGTATATTATATAGAGTAATATAATTATTTAATAAAGTCCTATTTTAAAGCACGTTTAAATTAAGCTATATGTATTTTTTGAGTATAAATAATATACATTATGTCGAAATATATTATAGTTTATATCAAGAAAATGGGTAAGTGATAATTACTCTCTATCACTATTTAAGAAATTTGAATAGTACTTTCGATTTTCGTTGGCCATATTATATATTTATATCTATCGTTTTAAAATTTGAGTATTATAAAAATAAGTATGCAATTTATATAGATGTGTATACTATTATATATATTAATATTAATATAAATAATATTTAATATTAATTAATATATATAATATTAAAATAATTAAATTAACTATTAATATTAATTATTGTATTATTTAATATATTAATATATATATTATATTATTTATATGTTTATATAATTATTTAATTATATTAGCATCATTATAATATTTATAATTATAATATATTAATTATATTAAATATATATATTATATATAATATTATTAATTATATTATATAATCATTAATATAATGATTATATATATATATATATTATATGTGTTTATATAATATATATATAATATATATATATTATAAATATATTTTAATATATATTATTAACTATATCATATATATTAATATATAATATTAACTTATATATATATTGTATAATCATTTATTATTATACCTATATTATATTAATTCCATATTAATATTTTCATACATTGGTTTATACTACTTTCTACATCCTGTATTATCATTATAAAGTATGATATCCTAGGCAGGATTATTTTACTTTATAAATTAAATACTATTAATTATTCTCACATTATTTTTTCTTTTTTTTCGTATAATATTGAGTTATCCATATATTTCCTATACTTTATATATAAATATATAATATAATATTATTTAATAATTTTAAATCCCACAGGTGTTTATTATAGCATAGAATTAATATATATTTAATTCTAATATTATAATATATATTATATTATATATATTATTAATATAATATATTAATATATATTATATATTATATAATATATATACTATAAATATAATAATATATATATATATTATAATATATAATTAACATCCTAGTATAAAAAATTAAATACTACCATATTTTGCATTTTAGCCAGGAGCCGGACAGCCTCTTTTTGCGGCTTCCGACTCCGGCTCCCCGACTTATCCGGCTCCGGCTTCTCGCTCCCGGCTCCGGCTCTCGGCTCCGGCTCCATAGGTCCCTAATATTATCGCCTCCGACTCTCTGGCTCCAGGCTTCCAAGATCCCCCAAAAATTTTCGTCACCTTCTGACTCCGACTCGCTCCAGTCCCTCAAAGTTTCGCGCCTCCGGCTCTGGCTGCGGCTCCGGCTCCGGCTCCGGCTCCGCAGCCCTGGTAAGAGGGACAGAGTAGGGAAGGGGTAAGTTATAACAGTTTCCGGGGCCTGGAGCTGTAATTTTAATGCAGATATTTTGAGGTAGTCTTGAGTTAATGTTGAATCTATTTTTGTAGTATTGCAAGTTTGGGATGTAATCTCATTTAATTTGACTAAAGATGACTGGGTGGTTGTTGGAAGTGAGTTAAATTCAGGTGCTATTTCTAGTAGGTGATCATTTAATATATTGTTTGGTTGTCGATTTCTTAAATAATTCGTTCTCCCAATCGTAGGTGATGTTTGTTTTTGCTTAAGATGGCTTTTCTCTAGTATGAGCATTTCTAGGAGTTTACGCAGTGTTGATAGTAGTAAAATTGGGTGATAGGAAGAGAAGTTTGAGAAGTATTTTCCAGGTTTTAACTTTGGGATAATAATTGCTCATTTCCAGAGGAAGGGAATGTAATTTAATTTGAATGGAATTGGTATATGTTGTGTTAATGAGTTATATTGCGAATTTTTTAAGTGTTTAATAAGGATGTTTGAGATGCTATCAGGACCGGTTGCTGGTGAGTTTTTGAGGGACTTTATAGTGTTTTCAATATCAACTGGTTTTATTTTTATTGTTTGGCCGTGGTTGCTTTTTATTTTCTTATGGGACCTTATCATTTTCCTATTATGTGGATGGGTAGGTTTATTATTTTGTTTTGATAAAAGAGTTGCGAGTGTGTTGGTATGTTGTTTGAGAGGATTGAGTGTTGGAATATTTTTATAAATTCGTGTGTGAGAGTTGGATTCTTCTTTTGGTTGTTTAATGTTCTTATTAAGTTTCTTCCACATTCTATTGTTGTTTGTGTTTTGTAGGGTTTTTGCTAGATGGGTGTGAAAATTATTTGGAATTTGTGTTTTGGTTAGGTTTGTAATTTTTGTGTTTAAATTATTGATTTGTGTTTTAATTTGTTGTGCTTGATGTGCTGATTTTTTTGAGTAGATTTCGTTGTTGATTTGATCAAATTTGAGAGTTTCCGGTGGGGAAATAAAAATCGGAACACTTCCGATATATATTATAATATACTATATATATAATATATATATATATATTATCTATATTTTGAGATAACCAGATTATATATATATATATATATATATATATATATATATATATATATATATATATTATATATATACTACTATATAATATACAATAGGTTTTGGCTTTTTGAATTGAGTTAAAGAGAAGTTTTTGGTACTGGCTGTGTTCAGTTGTGCGTATTTCTGAAGATTGTTTATAGATTGAAATTACATTCAGGTATTGTGCACTGCAAATAAATTTATTTTTTCAATTGATTTCTTTTCTCACTTGATTTTTTTTGATTCCAAAAATCATTATTTTGGGCACCGGTAAAGTTGCTTCATATACCGTCCAAAACTATTAATGGCTATATATATTATATATAATATATTATAATATATATATATAGTTATATAATATATAATATAATATATATTAATTTTTTGATATTTAAGTGATTTAATTGCAATAGAAATAAAAGTTTAGAAAAATAATATCATAGCAAGGCTACGCTGTTTCAAATTGATATGCGTTTAAAATGGTAACAAAAGATCAATGTTTCAAACATGTTTTCTTTTATTTCTGATGTAAATTATATCATTATTACAAATAACACTCTTAGTGTTGCTGTTTCATGTGTCATAGACTAAGCCCTATTTTAAGATTTGAAACTCAGATCTAGGGTTAATATATAATACTTAATGCAACTTAAAAAAAAAGTTGTTTAGAAATTATATTTCGCGAGTGACTTCACGATTCTCAAAAAATCCAAAAAAATCAAAAAAATAAAAAAAAAAATGAAATTTTTTTTTTTTTCTACAAAAATTCAAAAAATTCCCAAAACTGTTATTTTCTTATTGCAGTTTGAGAATTTTGTCCAATCTGCTTTTTTGTAATTTGGAAAGTTTTCCTATAAGTGTGGTTGTTGGTCTGTGGTCATTCTTGTATTTTATAGAATTAAGGTCGATGGTCAGGTTTAGGTCGGTTTGTGGTGACATATTGAAGTTTGCGTGGAATTTGGAAGAGATAATTTTTAGTCTGGGTATGTATTGATTGATTTTTTGTACAGGAGGTTCTAAGTGTGAAAGTTTTTTGTTTTGTGGATTGTTTAAATGACCTAGATATATTATTAATGAACGTCCTTATGTCTGCACTTCTGGTCTTTAACACATGTTGGCTGAATGTGCGTTGCAATCAACTTTCTATTATGAAATTTGGGAGGTTTGAGATTGGGGTGAGATTTGGGGTGTAGTTTCTTGACAGTGTGGTGAAGTGTGATTTGGGATGTAAAGGTTTATCATGTATGTGGCTTTTTGTTGATCATTATATTGAAGATTGAATTTTGATGGTACTGTCATTTAGTAGTGTTGATGTGAGTGTAGTGGTGTTTGTGTATGGTAGTAAGTTATGTATGGGGTTTAATAATGTATGATTTTTTGGGTTTTGTGGTGTGCAAATGGAGTCATATACATAAAATTTGGTTCTGGGAGGTTTTCAAGAAGGCGTGCTTCGTGAATTAGTGCTATGTGGATTTTGTATTTAGAAAGATTTATTTCTTTGTTATATATGTCTTACTGCTAATGTTATTGTAATATTGTTTTTTTTCATGTTTTCTCACTGTTAATTATTATATTATGTATACCCATCGGTATGTATTTATACATATCTATATTATATAATATATATATATTATTAATATATAATATATTAAAATATATATATTACTATATATGTATATGAACTCCTTATATGACTTGTAAAAAAAAAAAGTTAATTTATGTTCGTCACTTCTGCTAAGATTTGCATCAGTAAAGGTAAATAAGTCAAAATGAAAACAATATATCAACTTTCCAGCTTTGAGATAACTCGTCATTTTGAGATACTCTTGAGTCGGATAAAGTCAGATCAAATTATAAGGAATCAGAAGAAACCTCACTCAAGTTACTCTCTTCAGAAATCCTCCGCCGGCAAGAAGCGTGAAAACTCAAGGAAAAAGGCTGCGACCTCGAATTCGATGCACCTAATATTTCGCCGGCTAAACGAAGAGTCAGAGGCAAGTTTGCGGAAAACGCCTGGAAAAGGCTGCGACTTGCAAATTTCGCCTACAGAGAGTATCTCAAACAGAAGGGACTTTTATTATTCAAGCTTTTATGAATATTAATTAGTGGAATAAAAACAATCATATTTTACTTATGATTTCTAAATTACATCCTCTTATATAGGGTCTTGCTCTTAAAAGAAGCCCACCATCCTAGCAAGTTTTACCCTATATTAATTGGTGAAACACCCGGAGAAGAACAACCACATTTCAATCAATGCCTTCTGATCATATATAAAGAAAAAACCAAAAAAAAATGAAGAAAAAGAAAAAAATACAAATAACCAAAATAAAAATCAGAACACCGAGAAAATGACTCATGCAAACAATTAAATTTTTCATTTTTATTTTGATTAATGGTCTTCATCTTTTCACAATCACAGAGAGGATTCATCGTCAGACATAGTAAACTTCCTTTTCTATGGATTTCTTTTTTCATCATTTTAAGTTGGGATTATGGGCAGCAATTCATTTTGTTCCACTACGAACTTGATTCTTTTTCGAATTCTAAATGGTTCCTGTGACCGCTCCTTTTATTTATGAGAAATTTTTCAAATAAATGGACCTCAAATATTACGAAGCAATTTCGCCCTCATATGACACTTCCTTTAATGTATGGATTTCTTTCATATTTTAAGTTTGATTATGGGCAGAAATTCATCTTTGGATTCCACTACGAACTTTGATTCCTTTTTTCGAATTCTAAATGTTTCTTGGGTGACCTCTCCTTTTATGTATGAAGAACTTTTTTCAAAAATAAAGGACTCTAACATTTCCAAGCAACTCGTCTCTACATTGTGTCAAGCCATGTTTTCTCACTCGTAACTACAACTTTGAAAACTACGTGCGCATTGGTCAAATCCTGGATACGATTAGAACGTCTTATAGATACTTGGACCTTGCTTGGATTTAATGGTTCGATCAATGTGGCATATTTAAAAAAATGAATAATTCAGATTTTTCATATCAATAATTATCTATGAATCAACATTTTTGTACTTTTATCCCATTTAAATGTTTGTTGTTGATTATATCTAACGATATAACGCAAATATCTTGTGTTAAATGCACTTTTTACTTTCTGTTATATATACATATTGTAAGTTATTTCTATTCAGATACTTGTATATATGTTTAGATCTTCGGCTGTAACCAGTTATGCTCGTATTATGAATATTCTGCAAATTTCATGTATACTATTTTGCTTCCAAATGTTTATAGGTTACTTATGTCTTCGGACATAATTAAATATGTTTGCATTTGAAAATACTTAATTTTAATGTATTTTAGTTATTATATTGTTATACATTATTATAAACTACTTTCTCACTTCCGTGTTTAGCGCAGAAAGTAATGTGCACTCCATTATGACTTTGTAAAAAAAAAAAAAATTAATTTATGTTCGTTACTTATGCTAAGATTGGCGCGAGCAAAATTTCTAGCATAAGTCGAAATGAAACAATTATATAAAACTCTTCCGTTTGAGATACCCTTCAGTCAGTCAGATAGTTTAATCTCATCAACCAACAGAATCAAATTATTAAGAAATCATCAGAAAATCTCAACTCAACTGATACTCTCTTAAATCTCCTGCGGCAAGGCGATAGAACTTCAAGGAAAAGGCTGCGATCAGAATTTACATTCACAATTTTCGAACTTCGCTAAACGAAGAGTCTGAGTCAAGTTCGAAAAACGCACTGGAAAAGGCTGCGATTTGCAAATTCGCTACAGAAGAGTATCCTCAACAGAAAGGGACTATTAATTTAACTTTTAGTTGCATATTTAATTATGTGGATAAAAACATTCATTTCAAATAGAAGGATTTTTAAATATCAATCCTCTATATAGGGTGCTTGCTCTTAAAGACGCCACCAACTTTGTCTACAGCCTTATATATATAAATATAATATATTATATATATATATATAATATATAATATATATAATTATATATATATATATATATACTATATATATATTATATATATAATATAATATATATTACTATATATATAATATATATATTATATATTAATATATTAATATATAATATATATATTAATCAGAGGTGGGCATTTCGCAACTTGTTGGACATTTCGTAAATCGCAATTCCACAACTTTTTTCTGCTTCGCCATTCGACTACTCGAAATCCGAACTTGCTTACGCTATGCCGTGTATCTCAGCAAATCGGGTTTAATTCTATCGCTAATAATGGTCCAATTGTTGACTATTATACCTTTATAAGGCAAATTCGAATCAACTAAAATTATCGATATTGTAGAATTGGAATAATTTTTAATATGGTAAAATAAGAGGTCGTTAATACGTACACACTAATTGATTTTTTCCATGCCATCGATAAATTTACATCAGAAATAAAAGAAACCTGTTTAAAACATGATAAAACATGACAATAGTGTAGAAATTTGGAGTAGCCTTGCTATAATATTATTAAAATGCAAGAAACACAACATATATAATTTAAACTATATATAGGCCAGCGTTTAGATTAGGGGCCCTTGTATCTAGAAAACTGTGATAACTACATAAAATCTGAATACATTTTAGTATTCAGCGAACATTTTAATGCAGGAAACAAAAAAAAATTAAATAATTTTAACTTTAATAAATAATCTCCAAAAAAAGTAAGATACCATCTATGTAGGAAACCTAATTTACCAACTGTTCCATAAAAAGTATGTTTTCTTTATATTTTTCAATATTTTAAGGTTAACTTTTAAATTATTTTTTCGGTTTTTTAACTTAAAAAATAGTGTTTTAATATTTTTTAAAATTATCTCCCCAGCCCTCACGGGTCTGGGGGCCTGCCAGTAGATTAACCTTGTGTGCCGTGTATTTACGTTGATAAATTAAAAGAAAATAATTTTTTGGCTCCATCTCATGCAAGTCGTAATTTTCAAGATATCTGAAAGTAATATATTATTTGGGGACTTTGGGTAAATTTTTGGGTGGAAACGGCGAGAACTTATTGTACACATCAAAAGCTAATTTATTATTATTGACTTTTTTTTATGGTATCTCTCATTTTATTTCTTCTTCATTTTCCTGCATTACAAATATTGCTGAAATAATATTGTGAAGTTTTTACATATGTAGCTTTCACATAGTTTTTGTCATTTGGTCATACAATCCAAATCTGACCCATACTATATATATATATATATATTATTATATATATATATATATAATAATATATATATATACAATATATATATATATATATATAATATATATATATTATATATTTTATATTTATATATTATATATATAATAATACTATATATAAACTATAATTAATCTTCAAATTTTTTTGAAAGTTCGCGAAGTCTGACTATTTCGGAATCTGGCGGACTAAAATTGAGGAATGATTTTATTCATTCACAAGCTGCAATTCCGCAACATTTTTCAAATTATGCAATCGAAATTCCGCAATTTTTTATAATAACAAGTCTAAATTGCAGATTTGCGGAATTGTGGAATTGCGGACTTAGATTGTGGAATGCCAACCTCTGATAGATATATATATATATATATTTATATATATATATAAATATATATAATATATATATTTTTTTATATATATATATATATATAATACTATAATATATATAGTAGTATATACGGCACGTAGATATTACTACTATAATTATATATACATAATATTGAATTATAATATATAAATAATATGTTATATATATATAATTGTATATATATATCTATAGTATCATATATAATACTATATATTACTATATACTATATATATTATATATATATATATTATATTATAATATATAATATATATTATATATATAATATATTAATATATTATATTAATATGATATATATATATATATATTTTATATATATATATTAAATTATGCCAAAAAAACGGAAACTTGATCCGACCCTCACCAATTTTAATGATACTCGGTATAGAAAGTCATCTTAGGGAAAACCATCATCTTGAAAATTTGAGATTCCAACACCGATTGGGGGCCGCTCAGCTCCACCCAAAATTTTGAGAGTTTCGTCAAACCTAGCTTTCAGCAAATATTCCTAAATTTAGTTTAATTTTAAGATTGAAAAAAATTCAAATTGTATCTAAAATCAAATTATATATATATACCTAGGCTCCTGTAAAACTGTATTGAATAAAAAATCCTTTCAAATTTAAAAATTTAAATTAATTCCAATATTAAATAAAATTCTTCGAATTTATTTTGCTTATGGATATTTTCAAAAATAAATTGCAATGTTGTTTCATCCAAAATGATACTCGAAATGTGGACCTGATCAATAGATCAATTGTGAGGGTCGGAAGCGGGCTTGGGGTGCGTGAGTTTGATTTAGATGATTTACTATATTTATTACTTTAGAGGGTTATAAATAACGTAAATTTTTTAAGGATTATATAACATGAAAACGGTAGTCCATTTTATCAAAAATTCATTATTCCTTCACAATAAAATAAAAGAAAATAAAATTTTGTGTTATTTCTTGTAAAGAAAATGACGATTTGAATCAATAGATCTATAAATAATATGCTTGACAACAGGTGTGTAGATTTTGTGGTTTGATTTACTGAGTTTACTGATTACTGCTTTAGGTTGTGTAAAAAGTATTATTTTTTGTATAAACATAAAAATTAAATTTAATTATGCAAAAAGATATTTTATAGACGGAAATTAAATATAAACATAAACTGTTTTGTGTTATGGTACATATTTACAACTACCCCTTGAATCAATAATAATAATCAAATAGATCAATCAAGATCAATAGATCATAGAATCTTGGGGAGAGGGATGGAGGGGATATTGATTGTACTGACTTACTGCTTAAGAGGTGTGTAAAAAACGCAAATTATTTACGTTATAAAAACATGAAAGAATAAAATATTTAGTAAAAAGAAAATTTAAAGCAAATAAAGAAAAAATAAATTAAAAAATAATTAATATTTGAACTTCCTGTTCTGTCTGTTCTCCAAATTTCATAATCCTACGAAAATTTTCATGGTTTTGGACTCAGCCCCAACACCTATATTGAGCGAAAGAAAACGTACCTCCGCTGCAACGATACTTCCTTTTATAAACGAAAGGTATGCCAAATTTCATCCTTCTATACATCAATTCCAAGGTTATTAGGGCTCGGCCCCGCAGACCTACCCGCCTATCCTACGTGAATTAAGTGACTTAATTCGAGATCTAGATCTTCCAAAGGACAAAGCAGAACTTTTGGTATTAAACAAAATATTGACTAACCTGGCAACCGCACCGGCTCTCAACACCGGTGCGTGCTATAGCTCGTTTTTTTTTCAACACACCATGAGACTTCTTCTCATTAATTCCCTTCTTCTTCCTCCTTCTCTTCTGTTTTAGCGCTCCGTGCATTCCTTTTCTTTTAATTTCAGTGGACTCCTCGGGGGAGGGGTCTTATGACTGCTATTAGTACAATTGTTACGTCACTTTATATTTGTTTTATATGACGACATCTTCATTAGGTTTGAGAAGAGAAGCTTTCCGCTTTACACTATTTCCTGCTTTGCTTTTCTGCAAATTCTAACTTTACAACCTCTCTGCTTTGCTTTCTTCTTTACCCTGCTAGCTAGCTACTTTCTGATATGTCTGGCTATCTTTCAAGGCAGTAATGCTTTTTATAAACAAAATTAAATTCAAATTCCCAAACCACGTGCATACCAAGTTATAAAGCTACAATATTGCTGCTTTAATAAAATTTACCGAAAGATTTTCTTTATTTATTTACTTGTTTTAACGATCTAATATTGGTCATGTTGTTTAACGGCCTACACTCCAGATATTGCTGTCTCTCTTGCTTAAGTTAATAATACCGCTTATAGTAGAAAGCAAATATAAAGTAAAATTCCAAAATGCATTTGAAAAGGTAAAAGAGTTAAACTAAAGTTTCTTCCATAACGATTTTTCTAACAATTCCAAAAAAATCCATTATTTTAAAACATTTTTTTAGCGACCTAATATGGTCATAAAATTAAACGGCCATCATTCAAGTTATATTCTCATTTTGAGTTACGTCGTACAAAATCATGAGAAATGTTTCAAAGAAATTCCAACCCTGTTAGGTATCAGTTACAAATTCAAAATCTTGTTCGCTGTATTTCGCAAATTGTTCCGAAATTTTTTCATTAATTCTTACTTTAAAAGACTTAAATTATGTCTTTAAAATGACCCGGCCTACATTCAGATATGTGGCTTCTTCATGGGAGATGCTTTTAAAACTAAAGTAAAATTTAAATTCCCAAACGTTTATTGTACCAATTTATAAGAGCTACAAATTTTCTGCTTTAAATAATTTACCGCACCACAATGCAGTTATTTTTTACATTTTTAACGCTCTAGAATGAGGTTCAAAGTAGGTAAACGACCACCAGTCCAGACATGCGGTACGATTGTCAGAGGTGCTTTAATAAAAATACAAAGTTGCGGTGCGGTTTGATAATTTGCAGCCTTGACCCAGGTCCAAAACAGTTCCCATATAGCTTTATTAAAACAATTTTTGAAAAAAAAACATTATTTATTTTTTAACATTTTTAGTCGACCCAGATTATGTCCCATAAAATAAATACGGCCTCATAAGGATATTATTTTGGCTCTCTTATTTAAGACTTGCTTTATGAAATAAATTTCTATATAAGTTCCATCTACAGTTAGCTATTCTTTAAAAAAGAATGATAATCTTGTTTTCCGCAATGATGTTAATGACTTTATGTCAGTTATTCATTTAAGTTCTTTGACTACTTCTAAGATGAAGCCGCTACATTCAGGTTTAAGTGTGGTGGAGTCTCTGTACTAGGAGATGCTTTTTATAAACTGCGTAAAATTAATATATTCCCTAACCAGACGTACGTACCAGTTATAAGAGCTACAATCTTTTCTGCTTTTAATGAAGTAATTGCCCTAAGAATTGCTATTATTTGTTAACTTCTGACGAGGCTAAAATTTGGGGATTAAAATTGTTTTTTTAACGGCTTTCTTGCTTTACGTCCTCTTGGCTGTATGGTAATAGTGCTTTAATAAAAAACAAATAAAAATAAATTTCCATAACCCGTAGGTGGCTAAAAGGGTAAAGAGTCAAAATATAAAGCTTCTTTAATTTAAATTTTCAAAAAAAAACTTCATTTATTATTTAAAAATATTTAAGGGACCTTATTTAGGGTCCATAAATTGATACGTTGCCAATGCAAGATATGTGTTGGTCTCTTATGTAGGATTTGCTATATGAAAAATAATAAAATTCTAATAATTTCCACTGTAGGTACAAAGTTATAGGAGTTACAATCTTTTTCCTTTTATTCAATATTTTCTTCCCGAATTTTTTCTCATTCTTAATCTTTTAAAGCGATTTAAATTAATGTTCTTAATTTATGAGCCTGGTCCTTTACATGCAGATATGTTGGCTTTCTCTTACATGGAAAGTATGCTAGAAGATCAACAAATTGAAGGTTATTTCTGACAAGAAGGACCAGTCCATCTTCACAGAACTTTAAACTTTGTAAGTGTGAAGAATTTTTAAGGATAAGCCTATCATTACCTCATAAAAGGGTAATACATATTTCATTTAAATACAGGTTTTCTCACATACTAATTTTAAATTTTCATTATTTTGATATTGAAATATTATTGATTAAATTTCATTAAAACACGTCAATTTAAGACACCTTAAACTATTAATACATTCATAAATTACCTTTTCTGCTTTTGAAATTTGCATTTCAATTGAAATACATTGATTTTTTCTATACTTAAAGATTAAAGTTAAGTCTTAAAAGCAACTTCACGTTTTGATATTTACCAAAATAAATCAACTTGTTAAAATCAAGAAAACGAAGTTTTTTCTCTTTTAAGAGTTCTAAGTTGTAATGGGGGAATATCAGAATCAGCGCTACTCCAAAAGTTTAAAACTTTTTTTATTTAACACAGGTTTTCACAACTTGAGAAAATTATTGGTATTTAAAACAATTTATTTGAAATTTCATTAAAATACTAATGTCAATTTAAGACACTAAAACTATTAATAAATGTCTCTTTTTTTGCTTTTTGGAATATTTCTATTTCAAATTGCAACACATTTATTTTTTTTCAAATGCTGAAATACCTTCTATTAAGTTAATCAATTTTTTAATAGAAATTTCATAAATAATTTCTAATGTTGAAATTAGGAAAATTCGTGTATTTTTAAGTTCTAAATTTGTAATGATAAAATTTAAGAAAGTTATCAAAATTTTTAGATAATTTCAATATATTGATTAAATAGGTTTTCTTAGTAGATAATAAAAATTATTCTTTTTAATATAAAAACAAATTTTGAAATTATAATTTAGTTTCAAATTTTTGTGTTTCCTTCAAAGTATATTCGTATAATCATCTTTTTTCCTGCTTTTTGAACTTGTTCATCTAATTGTTAATAGACATTATTGTTTTCATCTAGATGCTGAAAATTATTGTTATAAACCTTTCTAAGAATTACTCTTAAATAATTTTTCTCATATGTTTGAAATTTAGGAAAAATTCGTACTTTTTAAGAGTTCCTAATATTTGTATGTGAAAATTTAAGCAAAAGTGTAATTTAGAAAGTTATATTTTTTATTAAAACTAGTATTCACAACTAATTGAAATATTTCGTCTATAATACCATCTTTTAAATATCTGACATTATGAAATGTACTGACATTCCAATAATTGGTCCTAAAATTATTAATATTATTCATTTTTTAACCCATTTTTGGGAAAATTGCAGGTTAGTGATGAAACACTTATTTTTTTCAAATGCTTGAAAATAGCGTTGTGTAAATAGACTCATTGTTTTAAGATTTAATCCAATGAAATTTTCAAATGTTGAAATTTATTTAAGGTAAAATCGTACTTTTAGGAGTTTTAAATTTCTTGTAATTTGAAAATTTTAAGAAATAAGCGTAATTTTTTAGAAGTGTACGAATTTTTTATTAAAAAGGTTTTCAAAACTATGAAATATTGGTATATTAAAAACAAATATATGAACATTTCATTAAAAAACGTCAGTTTCAAGAACCTAGATCGACTATTCAACCTATGCATAGGACACATATTTGAATATTTTTTAGCATTTCAGATGAAGGACACATCTGTCTTTTTTCAAATGCTGGGAAACGTTGTCACGTGAATTAACGCAGGTTATAGCTTTCCACGTGAATTTTAAAGACTCTAAATTCTCAAAATCGTATTTTTAAGAGTTTTAATTTGTAATGTGAAAATTTACGAAAAGCGTAATTTTAGAAGTTAATTTTTTATGTCAACAGAGTTTTCACATACTAAAGAAATAATTTGGTATATCAAACGAAATTATTTAAAATTTATTACAAGAACGTCATTATAGACATTCCCAAGAATACAAATACATTTCCTTCTATTTTTCAGCTTTCTTTGAATTCGCATTTCAATGAAACACATTTCTTTTTTCAAATGATGAAAATACGGTTAAAAACTCAATTTAAGATTTACCAAAATTAATTTGTCAAATGTTGAAATTTAGGGGAAAATCGTACTTTTTAAGAGTTTTAAGAATTTGTAATGTGAAAATTTAAGAAAAACAAATATGAAATTTCATTAATAAAACGTCAATTTAAGACAACCTAAAAACAATAATATAAAGTTCTCTTTTCGTGCCTTTTGTGATCATGTTTGGCGATTTTCAATGAAACATTTTTTTTTTTTCAACTATGGTTTTTAAGAATCGCCGTTTAAGACTCTCGAATTTTCAGAATTATTAGGCATGAAATAATTTCATAATGTTTAATTTAGGAAAAAATTGTAACTTTTAAGAAAATTTAATTTGTAATGTGAAAATTAAAGAAAAATCGTAATTTTAGAAAAGTTTTAAATTCTTTTTATTAAAACAGGTTTTTTCAACTAATGAAATAATAAACATAAACATCATAACATACAAATATTGAAATTTATTAAATAACATTAATTTAACACTATTACTTTTACTATTAATTAAATTATTTTTTTGCTTTTTTGCAATTTGCATTTTTAAAAAATACAATCATATTAATTTTTTCAATCTATGCTGGAAAATACCGTTTAAATCAAACATTCAATTTTTTTAAAGATTTACCAAATATTTCAAATGTTGAAATTTGAGGTTATAAATCGTACTTTTTAGAGTTCTAAATTTTGTTAATTATTGGTCTTGGTGAACAAGCGTAATTTCTATGAAGTTATAAGATTTTTTTTTATTAATAACATGTGTTTTTTTCACGGATATCTTAATGAATATATTGTTGGTTTAAAACAATATTTGAAGTTTCATTAAAAAAGTCAATTTAAGACATCCAAAAACTTTTTTAATTAGTTCCTTCTTTTTCTCCCACGTGATTCATATTTTCCTAATTCTCTTCACGTCTTTTTTCAAATTGCTGAAAATACCTTTAAAACTCAATTTTAAAGAATTAACCAATAATTTCAAATGTTTTTGAAATTTAGGAAAATCGTACTTTTAAGAGTTTTAAATTTGGTAATGTAAAATTTTAATGTAAAAAGCGTAATTTCATGAAGTTAAGATTTTTTTTATTTAAACAGGTTTCCCAAACTGAAAAACGATTGGTTATATAAAAAAAAATTGTCTACATTAAAAAGGTGTACGTCAATTTATTACACATTATAAATATTAATAAATTTCATGATCAGCAGATTCCATTTGAAAATTGCGGTTTTCTATTTAAACAGACATTATTTTTTTTTAACTGTTGTCATATTTTCGTTTAAGACTCAATTTTAAGATTAACAAATAATTTCAAAATTGTTGAAATTTAGGAAAAATCGTACTTTTAAGAGTTCTAATTTGTATATGAAAAATTTTAAAGAAACCTAACCTACTTTTAGAAAGTTAAATTTTTTTTTAGAAACAGGTTTTTCAACTAATGAAATATTTCTACTATTAAAAACAAATATGTGAAATTTCATTTGCAATAAATTATGCCTTCTCTCGGCATTGAAAAGGTCGTCTTTAATTTTGAAATTGTCACTTTCAATAGTCTCTTTTTCTTTTAAAAGCTCAAGACTACCGTTTAGATCTGAATTTTACGATTTGACGAACTCAGCTCTGAAACTTCATCATATTTAGGAAATTCGTACTTTTAAGTTTTTCTACATTTGTAATTGTGAAAATATTTAAGAAAAGCGTAATATTTAAACAAGTTTAAAATTTTTTTATTTGAAACGACGGTTTTTATTTAATTATGAAATTCATCTATATTTAAATTTAAGTTTTAGTCAATTACGAAAAAATGTTTTTTTAACTTTTAAGACACATAAAACTATTAATAAAATTTCACTGTTTCTGCTTTTTGCATTTTATTTTTAGGAAATTAAAACAACATTATTTTTTCAAAAGCTCGAACATACGGTTCAGGGACTCTGACTTTCCAAGTAGTTATTCACCACTTCCTGCGAAGTGTCTCTAATTTCTGGAAAACTCGTCTTTAGGATTCTATAGGAATTTGTTATGGTGAAACTTTAAGAAAGAGCGTAATTTTAGAAGTTAATATTTTTGTTATTGAGAACCGTTTTTCAAAACTAAGATAATATTTGGTATATAAAAACAAATATTGAATTTCATTAAAAAACGTCAATTTAAGCGTTTGAAATATAGATCATTTAGCCCAAATTTGATTACCGCTTTTTAAACTTGCAATTTCAATCAACTTTACATTTTTTTTAGTTCAAATGTCTTAAATCCCGTTAATCTTAAACTCAAATGTTTTATATTTCTCTCTTTTTTATACCTCATGCTTTTTCTGAAATTTTGGAAAAATCGTACTTTTTAAGAATTCTCTAGAGATTTGTAATGGGTGAAAATTTTTAATGCGTTAATTTGCATAAGTGGAGATTATTAGTATAAGTCTAGAAATCTTTATTGATTTAACAGGTTTCACAATCTAAGATGAGGAATATTTTGGAGTATATAAACAAATATTGAAATTTTGATTTAAAAAAAGTTGTTTCTTAATTAAAGACACCTAAAACAATTTAATAAATTCTCTTTTTCTGCTTTTTGAAATTGCATTGCAATTAAATCATGTTAATTTTTTTTCAATTCCATGCTTGAAATATACCCGTTAAAAACTTCAATTTAAGAACTTAACAATAATTTTCAATGTTGACATTTAGAATAAATCGTACTTTTAAGTAAGTTCTAAATTTGTAATGTGGAAATTTAAGCAAAAGCGTGAATTTTAGATGTTAAAATTTTTTATTAAAACAGGTTTTTTTCCACAACTAATGGCGATAATTACCTATTAAAACAAATATGAATTTTTCATTAAAAAAGCGTCAATTTAGAACACCCAATTAACTATTAATAATTCTCTTTCTTGCTTGTTTTTCGAAATTTGCATTAAATCAAATGAACTACATTATTTTTTCAAATGCTGAAAATACGTTAAAACTCAATTTTAAGACTTTTAAAAATTGCATTAATGTTGAAATTTAGGAAAAAATCGTTCTTTTAAGAGTTCTAATCTTGTTATTGTGAAACATTAAGAAAAAGGTAATTTTAGAAGTTTAAATTAAGTTTTTTATTAAAAACTGGTTTTCACAACTAATTACTTAAATATTTTTGTGTATTTAAAAACAAATATTAAAGGATTCCTTAAAAACGGTCTCAAATTTAGAGGATTCCTATTCCTAAATATATTTATAATTCACTTTTTTTGCTCTTTTGAAAATGCATTTTAAAATGAAACACATTTATTTTTTCAAATGCTGAGCTATAATTACCGTTAAAAACTCAATTTATAAGATTTACTCAAAATAATTTTCAAATGTTTGTAATTATTATGGAAAATAGTAACTTTTAAAGAGTCCTCTAAATTTGGTAATGTGAATAATTTCATAAGAATAAAGCGTATATTTTCTTAGATTTAAGATTTTTTTTATGTTAAATTGACAGGTTTTCACATACTAATGAATCTATTTCTTGGATATTATAAATACAAATTTTTGACATTTTTTTCATTAAATAGAACGTCAATTTATAGACACCTCAAAAACTAATTAATAAATTCTCTGTTTTTTTTCTTTTTTGAAATTGCATTTCTAGGAAAATAACTATTTTTTTTTTAAAAAATTTTGAAAAATTTTCCATTAAAAACTAAATTTTAAGATTTACAAAATAATTTCAAATGTTGAAATTTAGGAAAAATCGTACTTTTAATAGTTCTAAATTTGTAATGTGAAAATTTAAGAAAAAGCGTAATTTTTGAAGTTAAATTTTTTTATTAAAACAGGTTTTCACAACTAATGAAATATTTGGTATATAAAAACAAATATTGAAATTTCATTAAAAAACGTCAATTGAAGACATCTAAAACTATTTAATAAAATAAAAAAAAAATTTCCCCCTATTTTTTTGCTTTTGAAATTGCATCTTTAAAGAACACACATTATTTTTTTCAAGATGCTGTAAATTATATCCTTTAAAAACTCAATCTTTTAGATTCCAAATAATTTCAAATTGTTGAAAATTAGGAAAATCGTACTTTTTAGAGTTTTTCTAAATTTGTAAATGTGAAAATTTAACAGAAAAAGCGTATTTCTAGAAGTTTAAATTTTGTCTTTTATTAAAACGCGTTTTCACAACTAATGAAACTTTTGCTTAAATTTTTTTATAAAAACTAAATATTTGAAATTTTTCTCACAACTGAATCAATTTTAAAGACAACTAAACAATCTTTAATAAATTCTCATTTGTCTGCCTCTTTTATGAATTGGCATTTTCAATGGAACACATTACTTTTTCCTATGCCTGAAAATACCTGTTTTACAAAAACTCTCAATTGTTAAGATTTACCAAAAACTAATTTTCAATGTTGAATTTAGAAAAAATCGTCTTTTAAGAAGTTCTCAATTTTGTACTGTAAAATTTAAGAAAAGCGTTAATTTTCTAGAAGTTAAATTTTTTTATTAAAACCTGTTCAAAACTAGTGAAATATTTAGATAGTATAAAACAAAATATTAAAATTTCCATAAAAAACGTCAATTTTAAGACACTAGAAACTATTAATAAATTCAATTTTCCGTTTTTTGAAATTTGCATTTCAATGAAACCACATTATTTTTTTAAATGTTGAAAATACCCGTTAAAAACTCAGTAATCTTTTAAAGATTTACCAAATTATTTCAAATGTGGAAATTTAAGGAAAAGCCGTAACTTTTAAGAGTTCTAAATTTGTAATGTGAAAATTTAAGAAAAAGCGTAATTTTAGAAGTTAAAATTTTTATTAAAACAGGTTTTCAACAACTTAATGATGATTGTCGTAATATGAAAAAAAAATATTGAGAATTCAATAAAAAACAACTCAATTTACATTATAGGACTAACCTAAAACTATTAATAAGATTTTTTTTCCTGCTTTTTGATAATTTGACATTTCAAAGGAATCACACATTTTATTTTTTTAATGCCTGAAAATTACCGTTAAAAACTCATTTATGAAAATTTTACAAATAATTTCAAATTGTTGAAAATTAATGATAAAATCGTACTTTTTACCGTTCTGAACTTCTTCTTTGAACTTTGCAGAACACCTCTTTTTGAGTATAACGACATGTTAATATTTTTTATTGAACCAGCTTTGTACTACTACATTTAATATTCTTGGGTATGTATAAAAACAAATATTTGAATTTCATTAAAAAATTTTTATTCTTAGACAACTAAAAACATATTAAACAAATTCACTTTTGCTGCTTTTTCGAAATAGCCAGTTCAATAAGAACACATATTTATTTTCAAAATGCTTGAAATACCGTATATAAAATGAATTTTAAGATTCAATTAAATTTTTCAAATGTTGATAATTTAGGATAAAATCGATTTTTTATGAGATCTATAAAATTGTTATGTTGAATAGATTTTAAGCAAAGAGCGGTTAATTTGAGAAGTACAATTTCTTTTATTAATTACAGGTTGTCATTCAACTAATGAACATAATTTTGTAATATGAGAAACAAATATTTGAAATTGCATTTTTTTCAAAAGTCAAATGTAAGCCACTAAAACTTATGAATAATATTTCTCTTTTTTGCTTTTATGCAAATTCATTACGACATTATCACAATTTCCGGTTTTCAAATGCGTTAAAATCTGCCGTTAAAAACTCAATTTTCAGATTAACAAAATAATTTCACAGTTGAAAATTTAGGAAAATTTCGTGACTTTAACATTCTATAAATTTGTAACTGTGAAAATTAAGATAAAACTTTGTGCATTTTAGAAGTTATAAATTTATTATTTAAAACAGGGTTTTCAAATAATGAAATTTTTGGTATATAAAAACAAATATTAAAATTTCAAAAAAAACGTCAATTTAAAACACCTAAAACAATTAATAAATTCTCTTTTCTGCTTTTTGAAATTGCATTTCAATGAAACACATTATTTTTTCAAATGCTGAAAATACCGTTAAAAACTCAATTTTAAGAATTACCAAATAATTTCAAATGTTGAAATTTAGGAAAAATCGTACTTTTAAGAGTTCTAAATTTGTAATGTGAAAATTTAAGAAAAAGCGTAATTTTAGAAGTTAAAATTTTTTATTAAAACAGGTTTTCACAACTAATGAAATATTTGGTATATAAAAACAAATATTAAAATTTCATTAAAAAACGTCAATTTAAGACACCTTAAACTATTTATAATTTCACTTTTTTGCTTTTTGAAATTGCATTTTAAAGAAACACATTATTTTTTCAAATGCTGAAAATACCGTTAAAAACTCAATTTTAAGATTTACAAAAATAATTTCAAATGTTGAAATTTAGGAAAAATCGTACTTTTAAGAGCTCTAAATTTGTAATGTGAAAATTTAAGAAAAAGCGTAATTTTAGATGTTAAAATTTTTTATTAAAACAGGTTTTCACAACTAATGAAATATTTGGAATATAAACAAATGTTGAAATTTCAGTTAAAAAACGTCATATGTTAAGACATTTCAAAAACTATTAATCAATTCTCTTTTCTGCTTTTTGAATTTGCACTTCAAGGAAAAAACATTACTTTTATTCAAATGCTCAGAGAAATAAGCCCGTTCAAAACTCAATTTTAAGATTTACAAATAAATTTCAAAATGTTGAAAATTAAGAAAAAATTCGTCCTTTTAAGAGTTATAAATTTTTTTATTTGAAAATTTAATAAAAAGCATAATTTTAGAAGATAACCAATTTTTTATTTAAAACGGTAATCGGGTTCCTACAATTAATGAAGATATTGTTTAAAAACAATATATTGGAAAATTTATTATTAAAAACGTTAATTTAAGACCCCTAAAACTATTAATAAATCACTTTTTGCTTTTTGAATTGCATTTCAAAGAAACCCATTATTTTTTCAACTGCTGAGGAAATACCAGTTAAAACTTCGAGATTTTTAAGATTTAAACCAGAAGATATTTCAAACATGTTGAAGATTTAGGCAAAAATCGTACTTTTTAGGAGTTCTAAAATTTGGTGGTAATTGTGAAAATGTTAAAGAAAAAGCGTATTTTAGAAGATTAATTTTTTTTATTGCAGTACAGGAGGTTTTCACAACTAATGAAAAATATTTGGTTTAAAAACGTTTTTTCTTGATAATTTTCATTAGAAAAACGTCAAATTTAAGACACCTAAAGACAATTAATACAATCTCTTTTCTGCTTTTGAAATTGCATTTCAAAATGAAACACATTTTTTTTCAAAAGTGCTGAAAATAGCTTTGGGATTGCGGGTGTTAAAATATTCTCAATTTTAAGAGTTGAGAGCCAATTATAATTTCAAAATGGTGTGAAAAATTTAGGATAAATTCGTTTACTTTTAAGAGTTCTAAAGTTGTAATGTGAAAAATTTAAAAGAAACCATAACTTTGGAATGATATATTTCTTTGGGTACATAACAGGTTTTCAAAACTAGTGAAATAGAAATTTATATACAACAAATATTTAAAAGGTTTTCTATGTAAAAGCGTCAATTTAAGACATCTAAAAACTTATTAAGATATTGCAAATGTAAGTTTATTAAGTTATTTCATCTTTCTATAAAAGAGATTTTTTTTTATGTCTGTTGAAAATAACATGTTAAAAACTCATTTTAAGATTTAACAATTAATTATCAAAAATTGTGAAATTTAAGGAAAAATCGTACTTTAAGAGTTCTAATTTGTAATGTAAAATTTTAAGAAAAAGCTGTAATTTTTAGAAGTTAAAAATTTTTTATTAAACAGTTTTCACAACTAATGGAACATTTGGCGTCATATAAGAAAAGAAATAATTGTTCTGCGTAAAAAAACGTCATGTTAAGACACCTAAAACTATTTAATAAATTCACTTTTTTCTGCTGATGAATTATATTTCCAGGAAACAACAAAAATTATTAAATGCTGAGAATTGCGGTTAATTTCTCAATTTTAAGATTTACCAAATAATTTCAAATGTTGAAATTTAGGAAAAATCGTACTTTTAAGAGTTCTAAATTTGTAATGTGAAATTTTAAGAAAAAGCGTAATTTCAGTAGTTAAAATTTTGTTTTATTGATAACCGTTTTTATATAGAAATATTTGGTAATTGTTAAATACAAATATGAAATTTCATTAAAAAATTTTAATTTGAACCCTAAAACTATTTAATAATTCACTTTCTGCTTGTTTGAATAGCATTTCAAAACACATACATTATTTTTTAAAATGCTGTAAATACCTGTTTAAAAATCAATTTTAAGATTTACCAAATAATTTCAATGTTTGAAAAATTTAGGAAAAATCGTTACTTTTAAGAGTTCTATAAATTTGTAATGTGAAAAGTTGACATGTTGAAAATTTTGAAGAAGTTAAAATTTTTTATTTAAACAAGTTTTTAACAACTAATGAAATATTTGGTATATAAAAACAAATATTGAAATTTCATTAAAAAACGTCAATTTAAGACTCCTAAAACTATTAATAAACTCTCTTTTCTGCTTTTTGAAATTGCATTTCAATGAAACACATTATTTTTTCAAATTGCTATAAAATCTTCCGTTAAAAACTCAATTTTTCAGAATTACAAAATAATTTCCAATGTTGAATTTAGGAAAATCGTCTTTTAAGAATTCCTACAATTTGTACTACTAGAATAAACAGTAAATTTTAGAAGTTTAAATTTATATTTATTAAAACAGGTTTTCACAACTAATGAAATATTTGGTATATAAAAACAAATATTAAAATTTCATTAAAAAAAGTCAATTTAAGACACCTAAAACATAAATAAATTCGCTTTTCTGTTTTGTGAAATTGCATTTCAAGAAACACATTATTTTTTCAAATGCTGAAAATACCGTTAAAAACTCAATTTTAAGAATTACCAAATAATTTCAAATGTTGAAATTTAGGAAAAATCGTACTTTTAAGAGTTCTAAATTTGTAATGTAAATTTAAGCAAAAGCGTAATTTTAGAAGTTTAATTTTTAGAAAAACAGGTTTTCACAACTAATGGAATTTGGTATATAAAAACAAAATTAAAATTTCATAAAAAACGTCAATTTAAGACACCTAATACTTTTTATAATTTTATTTTTGTTACTTTTCAAATTTCCTTTTAAGAACACATTATTTTTCAAATGCTGAAATGACCGTTAAAACTCAATTTTAAGATGTATTATCTTTTAACTAGAAATGTTGAAATTATAGGAAAATCGTACTTTTAAGAGTTCTAAATTTGTAATGTGAAATTTTAAGAAAAAGCGTAATTTTAGAAGTTAAAATTTTTTATTAAAACAGGTTTTCACAACTAATGAAATATTTGATATATAAAAACAAATATTGAAATTTTCATATAAACTTCAATTTAAGACACTCAAAACTCATAAGTTCTCATTTGGTGCATTTTGACAAATGATCTCTAATCATTTTAACAAATAAAAAACTTGATTTTTTTCAACGCCTCGAGAAACTTCCGAATTCACTTTACTATCTACAAAATAAATTTCAAATGTTGAATTTAGGAAAAATTCGTACTTTTAAGAGGGTTCTAAATTGGTAATGTGAAAATTTACGAAAAAAAGCGTAATTTATAGAAGTTATAAGTTTTTTTATTAAATCAGTCTTCATAACTAATGAGATATTTTGGACTTTAATCCTACGTCGTTGAAAACCTAATAAAAAAAACGTTTTAATTTTTTTTATATCTTAAAAACTATTAATGATAATTGACTTTTTTGCTTTTTGAAATTGCATTTTTTTGCACTAATTTTGTTTTTTCAAAATGTAAAAATATTATACCCTTAAAAACATAAATTCTAGCTTTACGCCAAAGAATTTCAATGTTGAAATTGGAAAAATCGTACTTTTAAGAGTTCTAAATTTGTAATGTGAAAATTTAAGAAAAAGCGTAATTTTGAAGTTAAAATTTTTTGTTATTAAAACAGGTTTCACATCTAATACTAACTGAATTATTTGGTATATAAAACTAATATTGAAATTTAAAAAACGTCAATTAAGACACCTATTAAACAATTAATAAATTCTCTTTTCTGCTTTTTGAAATTGCATTTCAATGAAACACATTATTTTTTCAAATGCTGAAAATACCGTTAAAAACTCATTTTTAAGATTTATACTTCAAATGATCTTTCAAAATGTTGAATTTAGAAAAATCGGTAGCGTTTTTATGAGTTCTAAATTTGTAATGTGAAAATTTAAGAAAAAGCGTAATTCTAGAAGATAAAATTTTTTATACAGGTTTTCAACAGCAGATGTAAATATTTCAGTATATTTAAAAACAAATACTTAAAATTCTCCATTAAATAAAAATATTAATTTAAGCAATCTAAAACTATTAATAAAAGTTCACCGCCACTTTTCAGCTTTTTTGGAATTGCTTTCAATTAAACTAAATTTTTTTTTTAAATGTTAAAATATCCAAAAGTTATCAAGTTTTAAAGATTTTATGTTTACGTTGTTTAAATGTTTAAACTTTTGCCATGGAATAGCCAATGTGGCAACTCTCATAAATTGTAATGATGAATTTAAGTAAAATGCGTAATGTTTAGAAGTTAAATTTTTTTATAAAATGAAAATGTTTCAACAATAATAAAATATTTGGTATATAAAACAAATATTAATTTTCATTAAAACAATCTGTTTAATAATTTAAGTAACCTAAAACTATTAATAAATTCTTTTTTATGCTTTGTTGAAATTGCATTTCAAGGAAATACTTTGTTTTTTTAAAATGTCTGAAATACCGTTAACTCAATTTTAAGATTTTAACAAATAAATTTCAAAATGTGAAATTTGGAAAAATCGTTACTTTTAAAGTTCTAAAATTTTGTATGTGAAATATTTGTAAAGAAAAAGGTAAATTTAGAGAGTTAAAATTTTTTTATTGAATACAGGTTTTTAAAAATAATAATTATTTTGATTGTTTTTTTCATTGTGTGAAATATTTTGGTTTTGCTAAAATACAATTTGAAATTGTCATTAAAAATTTTCTAATTTAGCACACCTATATAACTATTAAATAAGCTTCATCTTTTTCCGCTTTTTGAATTATGCAAGTTCATAAGTAAATAACACATTATTTTTTCAAATGCGAAAAATACCCATAATCAACTCATTTTAAAATTTGCCATAAGTAAATTTTCAATGTGTGAAATCTGTAGGAGAAAATCGTACTTTTTAGGAGTTCTAAATTTGTGTAATGTGAAAATTTAAGTAAAAACGTAATTTAGAGTTAAATGTTTTTTATTAAAAATGGTTTTCACAACTAATGAAATTTTTGGTTATATAATAAACAAATATAGAAATTTCGATTAAAAACGTAATTTAAACACGCCTAAATACATTTAAAATTCTTTCTTTCTGCTTTTTTTGAATACATTGCACTTATTCTAATGAAAACATTATTATTTTCAAATGCTGAAATTCCGGTAAAAAACTCAATTTTTTAAAGCCAAATTAAATTTTCAAAAATGTTGAAATTTAGGATAACTCGTACTTTTAAGAGTTTCCTAAATTTGTAATGGTGACTAAATTAAAGAAATAGAGTTAATTTTAGAGTTAAATTTTTTTATAAAACAGGTTTCTAAAACTAATGAAAAATATTTGATATAAAAACAAATATTGAATATTTCATTAAAAATTCGTCTAATTTTAAGACATCTAATACAAACTATTATAAATTCACTTTTTGTAGCTTATTAAATATGCATTATAATGGAGATCACATTATTTTTTTTCAAATGCTGAATATACCGTAATTATAAACTTCAATTTAAGATTTACCAAAATAATTCAAATCGTATGAAATTTAGAGAATAAATCGTACTTTTTAAGATAAGATTTAAATTCTAATGTAAAATTAATGAAAAAGCGAATTTTAGAAGTTATTTTTTTATTAAGAACAGGTTTTCACAACTAATGAAATATTTGGTATAGATAAAAAACAAATATTGAAATTTTCATTAAAAACTAATTTAAGACACCTAATATATTAATAAATCGCTTTTTCTGCTTTTTTGAAATTGCATTCAAAAATGAAACACATTTTTGTTTCAAATGCTGAAAATCCGGTTAAAAACTACTCAATTTTAAGAAATTACCAAATAATTTCAAACGTTGAAAATTAGGAAAATCGTACTTTTAAGATTCTAAATTGTAATGTGAAAATTTAGAAAAGCGTATTTTAGAAGTTAAATTTTATAATTAAAA
>JABUQX010017911.1:0-32500 GCA_015478945.1 Trachelipus rathkii
ACTATATCATATAATATTATATATATATTATATATTATATATATATAATATATATATATATATATATATATATATATATATATATATATATTTATATTATATATATATATATATATATATATAATATATATATATATATATATATATATTATATATATATATATATATATATATATTATATATATATATATATATTCTTCATCTACATTTTTCTTCCCAAGACTGGGGGAAGGTGCGTACATGCATCGAAAAGAAAAGCAGTAGAAGAATATGACAAGTCGAAAAGAAAGCCCAGCCTCTATACCATTATTAGTAAGAACTCGTCGCAGTCAGAAAATTCACCCTAGAGCTTCAAGGAACGGGCGACGGACCCCTCACTATGGTAAATCGTCGCAATGTAAGGGCTTATCGCCCTTGGCCGCAGGTGGGTCCACAACCATACCCCCCGCAAACCCGCCATTCTCTCCTATTATGCACCTTTATTCTCTCCGTCTTTGCCAAACTCACATTTCCTCCTTCAAACGTTCCTTTATGACTCAATCCACTTTTTCTTCGTCTCCTAGCTGGTCGGTTCCCCAACACACTCGCCACTTATATCATATGATTAAACCAATCCGACTAATCATATTATCCCTTTTCCACATGACCAAACCTCTCAACATTCATTTATTCTCTCTATTTACTCCTTTCTTCAGACAACCACACAACTCTCTAATACGTTGATTCCACATTTTATTAATTCTTCTCACACCTACCACGCACCTAAGATTGTTCATCTGAATGAATACATTTGTACATTTAAGATCTTATTACCTCTTATTCCAGCATATCTCACTAACTTATACATTAACACAGGTAACAATATACCCTCATGTAAGACCCAGCGCACTCAAAGACTTAGGCCCTTTACATCCACCAACGATTTAATTGCAGCCAGCCAACTTTTCTGCCATTCCAATTTTCCTACTACACACTTGCATCCATCCGTTCCTTTTTCATCCCAACATATATCCTTAAATATTTAAAAACTCAGAACTTGTTCCAGCTGCTCATTATCTAACATAACTTCACCTCGAGGACTGTCCTCACTCACACACAACCTTACTCTTTCTACGTTTACTTTAATAACCCCTCATTTTTACAACAACCCGGACAAACCTCCTCTACCAATCCTCTCATAACTCTTCAGATTCGCACACACAAAACCAATATCATCCGCATATAATAGGTGGGGCATCCTCTCATTTGTCTCCATTCTCCATCATTCTAACAACCATTTCCCCACCCCAGCCTCTAATTCTTTCATAACCCATCCATATACAAAATGTGGAAAAACCAGGAGACATATACACATTACCTGCCATCATGCTATTAATATTAAAACGCAATCACTTTCGACTCCTATTTATTCTTAGCACACGCTTCACTATCGTCATACATATTTTGATTCCCATTCAGAAGCTTACCACCAACGACCATATATCACTACATTCCCATAGAGCTTTCCCAATTAATCCTATTACGCTTGTTGGCAAATCCATAAAACCCTAAATACAATTTATTATCTTCTCATTTTCTCAATCATTTGTTTCAATGTAAAGATTTGATCCACACATTCTCTACCACTTCTAAACACACCTTGTTCTTCACCAGTCAGTCCTTCAGTCACACGTCACACTCTTTCGACTAAAATACCAGCATATATCTTCCCTACAACACTCAATAAACTAATTCCCCTATAATTCCTTTAGTTACCCTTATCATCTCCCTCACCCTTATGTAAAGGTACTATTACTGCTCTCATCCCCAAATCCCTCTGAACTATACCCCCCATAAACGCTTTGTACACAACTTCCAGTCTCAATCTATCAGCATCTCGCCTCCGTTCTTGATCATTTCACTATTAATTTCATCTATACATGCAGATTTACCATTTACCGATCACGACCTTCACCGAGGCATGCATTAGGATTCCAGGCAAAAGATAAGTAGTAGTCGGCAGCCAACCCATCTACCACCGTTCCTTAGTCGTTTTCTTCGACACGCAGGACATGCGATGTGGGCACTTCTTTATCCCCCACACATAGAAGAATAAAGGGATATGGAGTGTCTGGAAAGAGGGTGTGGAATAAAGTATGGTGTATTATGATATGTGGATAAAAGGTGGTGTCTGTAAGATTTTGTCAGGAGGATGGGTGTGTATATTAACGCAAAAGAGAAAGGTGAACCATTAGGCACTGGAGCACATCCATATGCAAATGGGAGTAATTTCAATCGCTCGCGAAAGTATGGCCGTATACTCTACCTATATATATATATATAATTATATATATAATATATATATATATATATATATAAGTATAATATATATATATATTTATATTATATATTTTATATATATATATATATATATATATATATATATATATATCTCTTTTTGTCAACGCACCTGGTCGGTGGCTTGCTGTAACCTTGTACAATCGTTATATATATATATATATATATATATATATATATATATATATATATATATATATATATATTATATATATATATATAGTATATATATATATATATATATATATATATATATATAATATATGATGAAAGGGACGGATGAGCATAGTAGAAAAGTTGTGAATGGTAGGAAGGTGGCTGGAGCAATTAAATCATTGGTGGATGTAAAGGGACTAAGTCTTGGGTGCGCTAGGTTCTTACTTGAGGGTATGTTGTTACCTGTATTAATGTATAGAAGTGAAACTATGGTCTGGAATAAGGGGTATGGATCTAAAGTACAATGTTTTCAGATGGACAATCTTATGGGCGTGTTAGGTGTGAGAAGAATTGAAAAAATGAATAATGAACGCATTAAGGAGTTGAGTGGCGTGAAGGGGGGTTAAATGAAAGAATAGATGAAAAAAAATATGCAAGCTAGGACGAAAGGATAGTAGGACGATCGAATAATGGTCACTTCCCCAGAGGAAAGGTGACCTTTCCCACCCGAAACGATCGATGGATGAAATCGAGCACAAAACGTTAAAACGTTGGAAGACCTGTATTTAAACATCCCAAAGAAAATTCCTCCACGATTTCGAGTATCCAATCGGCATTGGGATATGCTATAGTGTCACCTCACAATGGGTGGCGGAGGTTAAAATCACCGACAACTAACATGGGCTTTGGCAAACTCCTGAACAAAGTTCGAAGGGTCTCCCTAGCGTAAGGAAAGCTAGGTGCCAGATACACCGAGCACAGAGTAAGCGGTGAGTCGATGTGGATTCTAGCTGCCACAGCATGTAACGGTGTCGATAGGGGAATCCGAGTGAAAGGGACAGATTCGTGAAGCAGAATCACCGCACCCCCTCGATCGTTAGCTCCACGCTTCAGGGAGACGAACTCTCTGAATGTGGATGGTTGAAAAGAACACGGTGTCGAAGTTGCAGCTCCTGAAGACAAATAGCCATCGGGTGACGTTCGTCGATTAGTTTAGTTAACTCTTCATAGTTCGGAAAATAGCCACGACAATTCCACTGAAGGAAATTTGTAATATTAATAGAAAAGAGAATAATCAATCTCCAGGGGGATCCGTGACAATAGTCACGATGTGCTGAGAGTCAAGCGCTGTCTCGGAAGACTATACAAGAAGATCCCGAGAGTCACTCAGCGGCCCATCAATCGGAATCTCGAATCCAGGAGGAAGGGGAAAGTCACGCAGAAAGGAGAGAGGGGGGACCACCCTGTTTGGAACAGGAGAGGCTCCTGGCCTCCAAGGGAGTGCCCTCACCGAAAATGCGAGCTAAACCACCCTCAACGTCTCATGTTTTCTAAGACCTGAACAGGGGCTATGTAACTCAGCAGGCTGAGAGGAGTTCCCCACCCTCTCAGCAGCACCCCTATCAATGCCGGTAGAAATCAATGAAGCAGACCAACAAAGAAAATGGACTGTCGTTGGGACCGGAAAAGTCCGTAGACTCGGCAAGAAGTTGATGCGCGACGTTGGAAATTTCGAGGGAATCCCGCACCACGGGACCAAGAACCGCAGCAGGAGATGGACCTAAACCAGAGTCTGGGGGAGAAGGTTCGTCCCTCCAAATTCCATCACTACCCACTCTTCGTTGACTGCTTCGTGGAGCAGAGCCACTTCCTACCTCGACAGCCACGACGAAGGATAGATTTTCCCATAACCACAGCCGAGGTCTTGCTGGAAGAGATCGTAACGTCAACACGGGGGTGTTCCGCGGTTGGAGTCATCAGAAGAGTCCATTGTGACTTCCGAGTAGGTTTCAGACTCACTAGAGTACAACTGAAGCGAGTTTACTTTGCAAATAAATTTAGCAAACAGCCACCGGCCGGCGAAAAGTCGCAGGCGAATAGGCGCTGATGTGACAAAAATATATTCGCACTAGGTCCGGCGGCATAGGCGCAGGCGCACTCAAAAAAATTATAGGCGCGCCCAGCTCTGATGATTTGGCAATCGAATCATCGGGTTGTGTGTTGAGACCATTACACTCATAACAGCATCCTCTGGTCGAGAAGGGGTAGACCCAGAAACAGAAACGTTGCATGGGACAAATGGGTTGGTGAGGGAAATATTTCAAACCAACCATTTCATCAACAAGGGCGTCGAAGCCCAGGTTATACTCTGAACTGAAAGCTGCCAGGTAGAGGCCGGTATGGGAGACCGATCCTGTTGGTGAGATTCGTCTTTCTTTAAAGGTTCTCTCTTTTTATTTTTACCCATTAAAGAAAACTAAAAAAAAGATCTGCACCGCAATAGATGAAATATAATCACACCAATGATGATATAAAAACTAGAATATATCCTGGGAGCATAACCGCTGAAACCGACCCACCACACGCCCAGAGCATATTACCTCCCTCCTAGAAACCCCACCCCGTAGGGCGGGCCATGGGTGTGGTCTCGGCAAAGCCTCCCGGAACCGCGTCCAGTCCCCAAGATGAGAAAATAGCCGTGCACCACATGGATAAGACGAGAAGCCCAAGATTATATACACCCAAGTGCGGCACAGCTTCCTAATTGGTTAGGCAAGATTTGGGTCCCCAACAATAGGCAAAAACAACCGGTTTTTGAACTGTACCGTCACCCACGGAGGAAGGTGGACAAGATGGGAACAGAGACAACGGCTCGATATCCACAAGGATTCAGGATGAAATTGGGAGACTCTCAAACGAGAGACCAGGAATACGTAGAGAAGTACGTATAGATAGAGGAGGAGAAAGGAGACAAACTGGTGAAGGGACAGGTAGTAAGAACGGGATATATATATATATATATATATATATAAGTTATATATATATATTGTGTATATAATATATATATATATTATATATATAATAATATATATATTATATATTATATATATATATATATATATATATATATATAATATATAAAAATAGAGAGAGTATTAAATATAGTAGTATATATATATATATATATATATATATATATTGTCGGCTTTTGGTGTGTGGTGTTAAAGCCAGACTTGAACTGTACATCTAAGGCTTTGGAATGGAAGGAGAAAGTTCAATATTTTCAAGTTTATTTCTTATCAGATACAACACAGGACCCCGTGTTCCTAAAAGAAAGACAACACTATTGAGAAATAGGGCCCATATTATGATTATAAACATCTTTATATGCCTGCACATGTTACACAGGAAGAGGATCCTGCATAATATGTAAATGCAATAAGGAATTTTTACAATAACCATGAGAAAACATAAGTACTACTACAACTCTCTATGCTCACATATATTTTGCGGGAACCATCATCCTGCACAATATATATGTGCATAGGGAACTGGTATGCTATATATATAATATAATATATATATATATATATATTATATATATATAATATCAATAATATATATATATATATATATATATATATATATATTATATATATATATATATAAATATACAATATTATACACGTCTGCTTTGGGAGAGAGAGAGAGGAATGTAGGGCTGCGATTCAGTAGAGTGTTTAACACCTACCAGAAATCGGGCGTGGGTTGTTTATGCCCCCTTGGGAGACTATACGGCAAAATAGCATTTTATGTCTGAGCTGCTATTCGCCGCATTACATGCACTAATCATAATGTACAGTTAACACTCCGCAGAATATTTGGTAAATTTCGTTCAACCCTCGCTAGCTTAGCTTCGGCCTACAATAAATTTGGCCCATGCTCTTCTAGTATTCTATCACCTCTCTATGTAACGTATAGGCCCACTAGGGTTGAAATACAACAAATAACAGTCTTTCCCGAACTGTTATTTGCTGTATTATTACTAATAAAACTGTACGCTGTTATATCACAAATAGCTTTCTCCGACCCTAGGCTTGGCGGCCTAATCTAAAACCTATCCTAGCCCATTATGGATTTTCTCACTTATTTCGCACCAAATAGTCTAATTCATGCAATTACCCCTTTACGCTGTTTCCACTCACCTTAATTACTTTGTTAAATGCCTTTTTATTACATAAATATATTGTTGTTTTTTTTTTTTTTGTGTAATTTTATTATAATTGTGCTGCAGCTCTATCATGACATGTTTTAATTTTTTTCTTTTCGGAAAGGCAGTTCTTAAGGCTCAAAGATGGCGTGAGGTATTCGTGGAACGTTACAATAGATGTCGCGATGTTATTCGTGAGCGTTGTAGTCTTCCGGTCGCAGGCAGACGACATAACCCCCTCCAGAGAAGAGGTACAGGTATATTAGCCGAGATAACGACTCAGCCCAACGCACCTGTCGACCTCTACTCGATCTACTTGAAGCCGAGGGCAACAAAGCAGAGCGGGAGGAAGGTCGGGAAGCTGTAGTTGGAGTCTGCAGATTGGGAGTCTGAGTGCCTGTTTGCGAACGGGTGAGTGGACGGGAAGGTAGGGCTGGTGTTGGTTGTATTGGTGCAGGTGCCGGAGGTGGAAAAGGGAGAGGATCAGGAGAAGGAGGAGGAGGAGAAGGAGGTGGAAGAGATGCAGGAGGAGAAATAGGGACGTTAAAAGAAGGAGCCGAAGGAGGAGAAAGTGGAACGAAAGGCACAGAATCAGGATCGAGAACTGGAAGTGAATTAGCATCAAAGAAAGCAGGCTTCAGGCGGTCGATGAGACAACTTCTGTGCGAGTGGGACGCTGTATCGTAAAGAATTTCTCAAACCTAAGCGCCACGGGAAAAGGTCCATCGTACTTAGGTTGGAGGGCGGTGCGATGTGAGTCATGACAAACAAAGACATGAGTGCATGAAGAGAGATCTTTAGGGATGAAAGCATGCACTTCGTGTGGACGAGAAGGGGTTGGTCTCCACGAAACAGCACAGCGTCTCAAGCGAGTTAGATAGGAGAGCGGGTCTGCAGTAGAAAGGAGGGGGGAGACTGAGAAAAGAAATCACCAGGAAGACGAAGAGGAGAACCGTACACTAGTTCAGCAGCCGAACAGTGCAAGTCCTCTTTAACAGCGGAGCGGATGCCAAGCATAACGAAAGGGAGAGCATCGGTCCAATTTTCCGGGTTGGGCTGAGCCAGAAGGGAAGCCTTTAACTGACGGTGAAATCGTTCTATGATCCTATTGCTCATAGGATGGAAGCTTGGGGTATGGATCTTCTCCGAACCAAGGAGTATCATGAAATCTCTCCATAAGAATGATTCGAAAGGTCGTCCTTGATCCGTGGGAACCGAAAGGGGGATGCCAAAACGAGAAACCCAGTAAGATAAGAAAGCTTTAGCAATAGATTCCGCGTTGGCGACGGAGAGAGGAATAGCCTCCGTCCAGCGAGTGAATCGGTCAATACACGTAAGGATGTACTTTTTGCCTCTAGAAGGTGGAAGTGGACCAACGATGTCGATGTGGACACGCTCGAAACGGGCACCAGGGGGTAAGAAAGTGCCCAAAGGAGCCTTGGTGTGACGCTGCACTTTAGAGCGTTGACAGGAAAGACGAGTGCGACACCAAGTTGCTATGTCGTCATTCATATCAGGCCACACAAAACGGGCAGCCAAACCAGTTTGCCAGAGATCGTCCTCAATGCCTGGGTTGAGAAGTGGAGTGCAAATTGAGCGAAAAAGCCTTACGAAAGGAATGCAGCGAACAAGAGAATCCGAGGAGAGTCCTAGGACACCGTCACTTACAGAAGTCAATGCATCTCTATCCAGGGAGTTGGGTAGCCACTTCTTTGGACTATTCTTTCCACTCAGCATGGGTAGGGAATTTAGTACAATTTCCTTGTCAGACGAGTCGCAAGGAGGCATCGTCTTGCCAAACTTATATCGGTCACTCATTTACATACAGGCATCATAGTAACTGGTTGGCAAGGCTTTAAATCGCGCTCGCATTATCAATTTTGTCATCGGGACGATGAGTTCCTGAGAGGTGAAGTATGTCTGAGAGCTGTAAATCAAGTGTTCATAACCTATAGTAGCTTTGAATCAATGCACAGCTAGATTCGGTAATCTCTAACCCAGCAGTGACGAGCCTATGCTATAGGTCTAAATTAAATTTCGACCAGGTCTAGTACGCACGAATACTCATCAACCTTTACAATAATACTAAACTTAATTTTAACTAGATATATAGATATTATATTATAATAGGGTAATCATTTTCTTCACGTATCTACTAAATATTAAAAATTGTTATATATAAGGCAGTTATTCTTTGAGATGATTTTTACATAATATAATTATTATTACTTCATATGTCTTTATCTCACGTAGATATAGGTTAATTATTCATGGGATAAACCTCGCGCAAGATATCTTTTATGATATTTTGATAATTTTTTGACGTTGAAATTGGTTTATTGTTTATAAACATAATTCCCACGTAGGTTTCGTGTGGAAACTATATAACAATAATCACGTGAGATTTTGGTTAAGTTACTTTGAAATTTACTTTACGTAAGATTTTTGCATTTACAAAAAGAATCTTTACCTCACGTAGATATACGCTGACGGTGATTTGAAGATCAGGTTTTAATATATACTTAGGTGAGTGTCCAGCAAGTCTTGATGATCTTGTTTCGAGGGAAGCACTTTTTCTTCTTTCTGAATGTGAGAAATTGGGGTTGTGTAGAGACAGCTTGTTTTTATTCTTAGAACATTATTTTTTATCATTTTAAGTTTATCATAATTGGATTTTTATATATTACTTGGAGCCCATGATGAGAAGTAAGAATTTGTATTATTTACAGTGAGTATTCTTGTACGGCCTAAATTTGGTTGATAGTCTATCAGAGGCAATAAGGGAAATTAATATATTTATAATGGATTAATTTTTATAGTTATTTTTTTTAACATTGTATTTCGCGTGAACCCTATGTCTATTACAAAGTAGTGGCGATATTTATTGTGCTATAAGTTCGCTAGATAAAAATTGCGTGATTATATGCAAACAAAATATATGATATGTCTCGATATATTATCGAATCATAATACCTGAAGCGAAAACGGTGTGGATCAGAACATTTGTTTTTCTTATCCTATCCCATCACTCACGTACACACACCAATTTCCTATATCCATTGGTATTTGGGGATGATTCGGAGCTTCAAAATATATAGTTAGGTAGTTCGTGTAACTGAAAATTTGCCCTGTAGGGATGATGGAAGTGGGTAAATCGTCATTTAAAAAAAAAGTTGAAAAATGAAGATATTAAATTTATTAGCCTGTTTTTTTAGTTAGATGTTCTTGTGATAAAGTTATTAATATGTATCGGTTAAGTTTTTGAGTAGTAGTATTTGTATTTGATTATATTAGTTAGTATTATAACTGCACACAATTTACTTTAAATTTGTATCTGAAAATGTATCTCAATAACATTATATAAGGTTTCGCTAAGGCAATAATTATCCTCTTAATTGGTGGTGTATAATTCGTTTTTTTCGTCATTGGACTTCGCGTTTTGTGCAGTTTAAACAAATGTCCGTCGGTTTAATCTTAGTAGATCACAACGTCCTTCAATTGCCGTTTTTATTAAAAAATTCTTGAACAACAGATACACTTTTAAAAATATTTTAACTTAATAACCTATTATTAAAAAAGAATTATTTTGCTGATTAATTAAGGAAATATTAAAGTTACAGCCTTTCAAATGTTGGTTAACAGGTACTTTCATCTCCATTTAACTATTGATTTCGATTTTCTCGAAGGTACCCATTGTTGCCAAGGAGTGTTAGGTACGGCGTCATATTAAGGACCTACTAGTTTTTCTGGTCTAATATATTTTTCTTTGTTAACGCTTTTATACCATTTGTTATAATCTCTTGATGTTTATTCTGGGTGTAGCATATCTTATAAACCGATCCATGAACTGGGGAATGGTGCCTAAACGAAACTACAGGCTCGTTAATTTTTTTGAGATAATGCATAATGGGAAATATATTTGCTTTTATACTCTCATGTAGGAAACATAGATCAGATTTCATCTAAGACCTAAGGCATTTATTGATATATTGTTAATTTTCCTGATGTGGCAATCTAATAATTTTTGTTTTTACAGAGTAACGTGTATCCTGAATAAATATGTACTTCATATTTATATATATATATATATAATAATATTCATAATATATTAAATAATCATAAGAAATGTTATTTTATATATTCTTAGTATTATATATATAATTATTTTATGTTGCTTATATATACTATATATATATATAGTATCATATATATTAAGGGATGTACCGATACCAGAAAAGAGGCTGATACCGATACCGGTATTCTTGACTCCACTTCTTTTTTTCTTTACACCTACATGGGGACGATTTTTACACTGCATGTAGAAGGATATATGTTTGGTTAGGTGAATAAATTGCTTAGTTGAAAACCGATTTAGTTTATGATATATTTCCATCCTTTCTCAACCAGACTGGAATAATTGGTATTTCACACTTTTTTTACCCATTAGAGGTTTTGGAAGATTGTTTTCCGGGAATTTAAGGGAGAAAAAAAATTCAAGCAGCACTTGAAGTTTGAATCAAAGAATAAGGCACTAGTAAAATATAAAAATTGAAGAAATCTCACAAAATGTAGAATTCAGTAAGCATAAATTATGAATATAGTTGATTTTAAATTCAGAGTCTTAAAGGTTATGTGGTTATAAATCGCAGATATTCTATATGTTTTTAGGGTGTGGCGATAGCTGGGTATTGATTAGCTCTGGAAGTTCGCGATACCGTAAGAGATAACTCAAATATTCAAGTCATCGTTTACGTGGGGAAGGGTTTAAAGTTAAGAATTTGGAAGATAGGTCTTGCTCATTAATATTATGGGTGTTATGCATTCGATTAAATTACACAGATAAATGGAGATATAGGAACAGTTATGTGTTGCAGTTGCTCAGGCAACTCAAGAATAATGCTTACCCTAGTAATGTAAACATATACTTTTGTTGCAGTGTGTGTGAGTTCTATTTGGTTTGGCCCATGTAATATTTTATTTTAATACAATATATAAATAGTACTTTAAGGTATTGATAAATTTGCAAATATAAATATTAATTGTTAAACATTTTTGTCTTATGTTTGTGTTTATTTTGAAAAAATATTCAAACTTTCATTTTCAAGTAAGTATTAATTAAGGTTAAGCTACTAGCTTTTATGTTATTAACATGAGTTATCAAAGATTTTCAACAAGAACGATTCTTATAAAGCAGCAGCTACAATATAATTAGATTATTATTCAAATCATGCGAAAGAAGAGACCGTCAATTACTCCAGGTTTCTCCGAGAAAGTTATAAATAAAAAACTCTATTACTCAAACATTTTATCTATATATTAAATACTCGACTTTCATATATATGAAAGATTCATTCACATACTCTCTCAAAATTTCAAACAATCACAAATTGTGATTGTCAAATAAACATAAGTTAGACTTCATCTAGTTAATCTTTGGCGAGATACTAGTTGTTCCCTTTTTGGGGTGTTTACATTCCTACCTAACCTACCTTATTACTTATCGCTCTCTCTCGACTGATTTGAATAGGAGGTGTCTGTTATAATTATTTTGCCTTCCAAGCACTGATAATTGCATCGAAATAAACCTTGAGCCCATATTTCATGGCCACTGCGTAGTTTTGTCTACTTTATACTTTAACTTAATTTAATTATCTCTTTAAATCAAGTGATTGAAATGGATTCTCCTTGTGTAGGCTAGCAATCTCACATGTTTCGATAGAGCCTCATCTCTTCATTTCATACAGATTGCAAATCTTGAATTGATCTTTTGCTCTCTTGGACTGACTGTCTTTCATTGTTTTTTACGATGAGGTTTACTTACTGGTGTTGAATCCTTATGAAGAGATGAATTGAGATTGCTCAATGACAATATTTCAGGCATATTGGAATTGAACTTATCTAAATACGTATCTAACGATTATCCAATCCTCATCTTCAGATATAAGGTTTTTAATCTTGCTGAAGAACATCCATGCCGCACTTTTAATCAGTTGTTATTGCCTATAGAAGGTTGCAGGATATTAGACACTCCACTTCTTCTGTTCCTTTATTTTTTTTATTTTTAGAGCAGCAATTGCCTCCATTTAGGCTATTTTTGAATGCATTCCTAGACAGTGGTGTCACGTTGAGTGCCCATTCTTGTGGGGTTCAGCTAGCTGAAGGAATTCCTTATTAATCCAAATTATTTATGTTTATTTTTATTCAGTTGTCCTACCCTTTCGTCACCTTATGTAGTATTGGCTGCTCACTGGGCAGAAGCCCTAAATACAAGGAGTGGGTGTTGAACGCCTCATAAATCCATCCTATACTTGCAAATTTACGCAGATGAGGACCACAGATCGCAGGCTTTTAAACGTGAGGAAATTAAAAATATGAGTAGGAAACACAGATGATGGAGAGGAGAAGTTCCAAGAACAGTAGGTGACAGGAGAGCAAAGAAGCACCACTGCAGGCGAATCCTTCTGGAGTTTTTACTACATCACACAATCACTCATCGTGCCCAACAACAGCACGACTTTTTGCTACCGAGGGCGTGCGTAAAGGTGGTGGTTACGAGCGGACGTGAATAGTTCCTTGATGCATGTTGCCGTCTAACAGTACTATAGAAAAGCGGATATAGCTTACCAACATCGCGCCGCAAATATAAAGGGTCCAAGTGAATTCTAGAAGCTACAGGACATCGCTTATCAAGTTCTTTTGGCCTTTGCCGTCGATCTCTATCTCAAAAGCCGGAATTGAAACCAGATGCCCCCACCCCCCACCAGATATACGAGAGTAGTACTGCATTACAAGGCGTGAATGAGAGTCCTCTCTGTATAGGTTGGAGTTTAAGCTGACGTAAGAGGAATAAAAGCTTCTCAACATGCTAAGGACAGATAGCTCCCAGTTCTTTGAAACCCGCCGCTAGCAACACAACTGTGATTCTGAGGTATTCCAAGGGGACATCTTATTTCTGTTCTAATGTTAAGGCCCAAAGGATGTTTATATGTTGTCAACCAATGATGTTTATATGAATAACAAAATTAAGAAAGTTAAAGTGTCTTAAGAGAGAAGAGTTTATAGAAAGTTGGGTTTTTAAAGAATTAACTTTCACAAGGTTGAGACACCCAATCCCCTGAAAGTTCTTCCAGATCAGCCAGAATAGAATCGGAAAGTTTAAGACGCGAGAGGCAATTCTAGCATTAAGAGGGAGCAGACATTTGAATATGAGTTGAAAATGAAGGTCAGTCATCGACATATGAAGTGGGATAGAGTTAGATGTTGCAGGTCTGAAGAAGATCATTGCATGAAAAATAGGAATAAAGTAGGAGATAAAACAGAACCCTGAGAACACCACCTTTTGACAGGAAAAGAAGAAGAAATCGCTCCCCATCAATCAACAGCCGACATTGAGCGATTTCTAAAGAAACGCTAGACTATAAGTATTGGCAAGAGAGAAGATTAGGAACCCAAAGAGACGGGAGCTTGGAGAGCAGGACTGTCTGGTCTCATATTCCCGTCAAATTGCTTAGATATGTTCAAGGCACCACGCAAGTCTTCCGTAGTTCCTAAGGGCGAAAACCAATAAACTGTTAAAAGTATGGAAAGTTATCGCCAGTAGATCTCGACACCGAAAGCGCGTACATAGGTAATGCAGAAGAAAGGAAAGGATTCCAGATGATCTATAGACAGTGAGAGCTCTGAGATAGGGTTTCAAAGATCTTCGAATACATACAGTGAGAGCTATAGGGCGATGTTAGAAGGATCAGAGCAGCATCCATTTTTTCGAGATAGGTTCTGGACATATGCGTCGCTTCAATCACTGCAGGGAAAAGCTAGTATATGAGGCATAGACGAATATAGTTGAACTCCTTCTGTACTGTCAGCACTTGTTGTTCATCGTGCTCTTGTTTCGCCTGAGATAATCCCTCCGGTCGCTAACCCGCCTTCTAACCGTTCATATATTTCCAGGAGCTCATTTCAGCACCAATGCGAAATGAAATGACAGGTAAACGGCAATAGGAACACCCTGAGAGGGCAGAAGGAGGAGGAAAGAGAATACCAGAATACTAGGTCCAGGGTTTGAATTAAAGAAAATAGGAGGCCAAAGAGTTGATTGGCCTTTTCAGTTGGTGTATTGGCTACAAATTCATCAGAGCGAATAAGAGGAGGAAGTTGGTTATGATTTACAGTAAGTTTGTTAGATGCATGTAATTATTGGCAAGAGGTATAGAGAGATTTTGTCAGTAGGATAGAACCAAAGGAGGGTCAGCGCATTTCGATTCAATGAACGTCGCTTTGCTAGTCTGAAGAGTATCCCTGCTTATCACGATAATCTAGCTGAATAATAAAAAATTTGGCAAGTAAAAGTGATAGGAGAAACGAGAAATTTTTCCCAGCACCCGACATAAGCATTTGTCTCTAGCCTGAATGGCCAGGAACAAGTACGCATCGATAATTACCATGGTTTTGAGGAGAAAAAGATTTAGTCCCAGAAGGAATGAACCTGCTCATTCGTGCCATTAACAATTACAGTTCCTACTTTATCGGAAGAACTCTGAATCGTACTTAAAGAGTCAACATGCAGTCACTTCAATTAATAGTTAGCCTAGTAGAAATCAACGCTAATGAACCTACCACAATCGGCCGATCAGTGCCCAGAAAAACCGCATGGGGCAAGGATGGCTAGATGTTGGAGAGGAATTTAGTATTAAAATCTACGGTGATATAAGGTTGGTGGTCAGATTTTACCGATTAGGAGCGAAGGTGGTGTATTTATAGAGAGAGGACTAGTATGGTGAAACATGGTTCAATGTGTTTTTCAAGAATCGGTATGGACGTAAATTCCGGAATGTGTAGATAGGTTTATCTTAATCAGTTGTCTAGAATTCGGATTTGAGAATAATCCTGAATTTGAATTCGGCTTCCTCCCCTAACTATACATCAGATAACGAGAGGAACCAACAATTCAGTTTTGTGTACATATGAATCCCCTAATAGAGGATTCTTCAGTATTATGATGAAAGATATAATCTAGTTTCGTGAGAAGTAGTAGGTATTACAAAAAAGGCATGTAAAATTCTTTACTGTTAATTAGAAATAGCAGTATAGTTTTACAAGTTTATTATTCTTGTAAGGTGGAAGAAATAGTGAGAAAGATTTTTAGAGTCTACATAAACTATCGGAGAGATTAGGAAATTCTGGAGTATTCTTCTTGAGTACGTGTTATAGGAATCGTAATAATATTCTATCATGCAAAATACTCAAACCTTCAAACGGATAATTCCGATAAATTTTAAACGTTATAGTTGGTTTTAATTCAATACGAGGGATTTGAAGGATGAATTCTTAGCCATCTTGGGGATCCATTTCAGACAAGAGCATAATTAATATAGGAATTTTAAAAGAGTAGAGAGTTTGTAGTTATTAATCTCCCATTGGCATAAGAGTTGGCAGTGCACAGCCATTTGAATAGTTTCTCGAGTAAAGTCAACTAAAAGAAAGCCCCGCTGTAGCACAAATCTGCTATCCATATCACGCACCCGGGGACACGCACACGCACACACGAACAATTCAATGAAAAAAACAAATAACAACAGACCGAAAGAAATTATCTGCAAATAAAAGATACAAAAACCTTATGGTTATTAGAATAGCGAAAAAATTTATCCGTAATTATTCTAAAACCTAAATATTCAAGTTACTAATAAACGAATATAACCACCGCTATTACAGCATATTAGGTACTCTAAAATATCAATAATCCAGAAAGTTTAAAACACTCACGGACTCACGACGCTCTCACACAAAAGGATTCTCACCCGACAAAAATTTGCGTACAATACACATACTCTATTGATCAAGTAACTCTAATATAGTTAGAATAAATCGTGTATTAAATTATAATAATGGCTGTCGCGATAATAGGTAAATTTTAACGCTAAAGATCCAATGTTGGAGAACGGCTAAAAATCTATTAGTTAAATAGGAAAATCGAGGACTAAAAAAGAACACATAAACTTGTACTAATCATATATATGAACTAGATTTATTATTTTAGAATCTAAAGTTTCTCTATACATTTCTTTTCACCCAAAGGTAAGAAGCTATCGATAAGATCGGCCATTTTAACGAGGCTTAATTAACCGATTACCAGTCAACAATGGCCGATATCTACGATACCGATAACCGATACAAATGTATACTATCGTACATCCCTAATATATATATATATATATAATATATATATAAACTAATATACTTTTAATAATACTTTCAGACTCAAAATGGTATGGGAACTCATTATGTATATAATATTCAGTTCCATTAACGGTTCTGGATCTATATGTTATATAATATTTGGTAGTAATAAATATTTACAATATATATATTTATGATTTAATTATATATATATAAAATTGAAAAGCCTATGGGTGGGATGCTTAATGTCAAACATTTGAGGAGGTATTATATACGTATTTTTTCTTTACTGAGATGCTAATAATTTACTTGTTTCATTTTTCGTGGTACTCTGTTTATCATCAATGCAACAGATTGTCATTTGATTTTTATGAAAATCATAGGGATATTATACTCTTAAAAAAAAATGTGAGAATAAATGTAGATGTGGAGAGGAAACGACAAATCAGTGGTCTGCAGCACTACTATAGGAAAAGGAGGTATAGTCTTTCTCCATAGTTGTTAAGAAACATAAAACAACCCACATATTGATTTGTTTATTAGTGAAAAAAATATATAAATATAATAAAAAAGATATGAAATATTTTGAGACAAATATATGATTAAAGCTCCTATTATAAACAATATATAAATTCAGAAGAGAACTGGAGTGAAAACGTTATAATCTAGCGCATTGATATATTTATAATTTCTTCACTATGACACTTTCGTCTATACATAAAAATTAGGTAGGGCTCTTTGCTCAAGTTTAGGGGCTCATCATAGTTCAGATGTTATTTATAATATGAATTAATGTGTTAGGATTCTACATAGATTATTCTCTCTGTGATATAACCTGGAAATCACAACACCTTAACTACATCTTTAACCATGACTTTTTCAGAGGCCTGAAATGAGACATAACTGGATCGAATCAATATTGAAATTATTGTCTAGCGGGATTTTTAATAAACAAACTTTGTAGAGGCTCGTATTACTCTTTTTTCTTTCCTAAGAGTTCGACATATTACATTTTCACTATTCACTTCATTAGTTCTTTTATTATATTATATTCCTGTGGATATTTCAACATAAAAATCGGGGGTGACAACACTCTGGGTGTGAGACAATTTTTAATCATCTTTTCTTCATTATTAATGTTTTATATACTTAGAGCTTATTTTATCGTGTGATTTCGATGATAAAAATCCCCATGGGAGGATAGAATAAGCCGTAGTAATTGTGCAGTAGGTGTTACCTCCTCGACTTTTTATAAGGAATCACAGGATATTCAACGCTCTAAAAAACTATGAATCGACAAAAATTTGTCCCGTTCTTTAGGAAAAAAAGTAAATTGCCTCTTAGTTTGTTAAAATCCTAATTGTATACTTTATTATATATAAATTATAAAATAAAAAATTGAGGAAATACACAGGATAGGGCTATACTAAAAAATAATAAGTGAAGGACTTATAAAAGAGTGAGTGATTTAAGTTTTAAGTAAAAAGATAGAGGCGGCTGAGTTTTATAGTACTTATTCCTCATAAGACTTTCTTATATATAGTATTATATTATCTTTTATTTATATAGTATATCGTAGAATATAATTATAGTCTTATAAACGGTATTTATATTATTATGCTTTAACTACCTATACGGGTTTATCATATTTATTAAATATGACACTATTAATTATGGTATTTATTATAACATTATTTCTATTAACTAGTTATAGTGATTTTATAGTGGGAGCGTTATGATATTAATATTACTATATATATATATAACTTTAATATCTTTCATATACATATATCTATACCTTAATTGAGGGTATAGGGTATGTATATACAAATACAAACTCATTAAATTAGGAATTCTAACGAATCAAATAGTATATGTGCAAATAATAAATTAGGCACATTATACCTTAAATAAAAGTATCATAATAGAGATCACTCATGTAATTGTATATGAACAGTAACATATGTATTATGTACTTATCTAAGGCTTTGCAACTTAAAATATATGAATACTATAGTTAAGTAAGTATTGAATGTGATTTATCAGTCGAATATAATATATATGTTATTCTGAACTTTCTCTTACTATCTCCGTAACAGTTCACGTGTGAGCCAACCGTAAATATATCGGGACACTATATACGATGAATATTTTAAATAAACATACCACTCACCCTCACACTTACTTTTTACATAAATAAATATTCATAATATAGATAAGCTTGGGATGAGTATAATGAATAAATATATTTTATTATATACGAGGTAATATACTATTGAGACTTTATTAATAAACTAATAATTACTAATTATTTATCACTAGTATGAATATTTTATAAACTTAGGTAGGTAGTACAAGTTATGTGTGGCCATAAAAAAACGTTTTTAGTGTTGGCTTATTGGCTTGCAACAACTTCGGTATGTATATTATTGGTTAATTATATTCATTTTCTCACCCAGAAAACTTTTCTCTCTGTGTAATGATTCTACTGAATACATTATAATTATAACTCTAACGAGAGGGCTTGAGTATGAGATCCTACCTTGTGGTATCAATAGATTGAAAAGTCCTTGATGGGACAGTTTTAATTAACAATATTGAGAGGACTGTAAAATTTTCCTATTTGTTTCCCATATACGAGAGGACAGTGACTATATATATCATTTTAATTATTTGCGGATACTTGATTATTGGTTTCAGAAGAATATATACAATGTTTCGTGAAGTGTATATCTCATTGAAAAATCGGTTGGCACACACTATACATCATTGATGTCGTAGTAGTTGTCAAAGGTTTAAGTTCGATCGCTTGTGCTATTACATTATGGGCAGCCTTTATATCAACTAATTAAAGTAACTTGAATGGATTTGGAGCATAGGTTATGATTATAGAAGAACACAAATCTCGAAGATGCAGAGCTGTATTCAAGGTCAAAAATACTATTATAGACAGAGTATATAAAAGTATTACATTATTAATAATATTAGACATTCAAACAAGAAATCACATCAATCGCTAGTTCGTCAGGAATCTATACACTAGATAAACCATGCCTAAGTGGCTACTCAGTAAGGTCAGAATGGTTCTTCAATACCTGGAAAGATTGATATTTATTAATAAAACAAGAGGTGCCACACGCATTGATTCTAGAAAATAGTAATGAGTATCGTAGAAAAAGAACACAAATGGGATGACATCTTTCAAAAACGTAGTATATACTTGTCATATAATCAAAGTGGTAAAGGCAAACACTCCACATTAAGCTTATATACTAAATATCTGCCTAATCCAGACTGAGTGCACACCATTTCTTATTCAACTAAGGTGTAGCTTATCTTTAGAGACATTCAACAAAGACGTATACAGCTTCAACAGATACGAATATAGGGGCCTATACTTTATGAAATCGGCATTAAGGCGGTAGTTTAATTAAGCGATCTTTATACAGTTAATAGCATTAGATCGCATACCATTTAATTAGGTCAGGTTCGAGGCCTACAGCTTCAAGGATATTTGGTTTAGGATCTTCTAGGTTTGTTACAATAAGATTTGTTAAGTATACACCATATTTTGTGTGTGTATGTATGCTTAACAAAACTTAATAACCTGAATAGAGAGTCCGTAACCTACTCGACCTTCCCAAAACCGTAGCTCAAACCTAACCTATATGTCACATGCCGCAAGACCTTAACCTAAAACCTACATACTTGTCTAATACAGTAGGTCTCAACCCTATTTATACTAGTGGATCTATAATTGCAAATGTTTGCAGTACACACAGGCTTAACCTAAGGAATGCTTTTGACGTCACTTAATATATATATATATATATTATATATATATCTATATATATATATATCATAATATACTATTATATATATATATATATATATATATAATATAATATATATATATATATATAGCTATATATAATAACGTTATATATATAGGATACCAGTGAAGATTTTGATCAGTCAAAATTTTTTTTTTTTTTTTTTTTTTTTTTAATGAATATGAAAAATCAAAACCTTGAAGTTTTTGCACTTATATTTTAATAGTTTTCCTCTCACATTTGGAGTTTCCCTAATGTTGTAGAATATATGAAAATAATTTAAAAATGTTTAAATAAATTTTTTAAAATTCTTTTTGAAAAATTCCATTTTCAAAAATTTGATTCAGGGAAAACCGATCAATTAATATATTATTTCATTTAGGGTTTGTGCTTGTCCCAAACTATATAATTTAAATTTTTTAAACTAGAGTAATTAATAATGTATAGAATTAATTTGGATAGAAAAACCAAGTCTAAGTTATATTTTATTAACACTTTTGGAAAAGTATCGTTGATTTTTTTTAACAAAGAATTTTGAAGATTTACTATTTTCTATTTTTTTTTATGCTAAATAAGCTTTGAAAAAAAAGATTATGACAATAAATTTTTAATAATTTCTAATCAGAAATAATAATCCTTTCAACTTTAACAAAATAGGCCACTTTTATTAATCGAGTACGGCCTACTGTACGCACATTTCACATGAAATTTTTTTGACAAAAAATTTTTTTTTTAACAATATTATAATTTAAAATCTATCGACATCAATTTTAATAATTTTTAATAATACATAACTATCACTGCACTTTTTTAAACAACAAGTAGGCACACTTTATATTACGAAGTATAATACGCACATTTTCATGTTAACTTTTTCTTTTAATCCTTAACATCTAGATAGAATAAAGATCAGGGGGTATATAAAGAAAACATTAAACAAATGGCTCATAGTCTCCCCTTCACAGAAGAAAAATAGATTTATGAATAAACTGAAGTAACAGAGACACTTCTTAATATACAGTTTAATATCTGACCGTTTTCCCCCCAATCCTGAATGGGTTTTTTACCACCGAAATCAAAAAACACACTTTCATCATAGATAAGCAAATATTCAGAAAATTTCATAAAAATGTTAAAGCTTTCCTTACCAATATAAATGTAACAATAGAAACTTCCTATATATGCTTAACTTCTGATGAGATTCACCAGGTCTTTAGAAATTTTTTCATGTAAGGAAGAGAAAAAAATTTCCAAAATGGGGGAATTTTTTGACTTGTCAGGTGTAAGATCTATTACTTAAATTTATATATGGTTTAATAATAGAGCTAATATATACTATTTACCTACTAAAAACCTTTCTCCAATTCAAAATGTTTTTTATTATGAATATTACAAATAGGAATGGTTTTCCCCTCCGTGACTGGTTTTCCCCATTTTATGGTATATATATATATATTATCACTATTATTTCTTATACTATATATATAACTATATAATATATTATATCTATATATATATATATATATATTATAATATATATACTATATATATATTATATATATATATATATTATATATATATATATATACATTAATTATATTCTTTCTTATTTATATATTTTTTGTAGAATTCTTTCGTTTTATAATTTTTTTTTATTGTATTGTATAATAAAAAAAATTAAAAAAATCACTTTTTTACGACTATGGTTTTGTAACATATCTGTTAGCTATATTCTTCCCTTTCCTCGCGATTTGTAAAGTAGCCTATGCCGTAAAGTGTGATTGAATGGTTAGATTGGATTGTAGTATAACAACAGCCTATGGGAATTTTTTAAATTTTGAATAGGCCTGTAACCTTTTTCCTAAGAATGTCACTATTCTCTACCATAAATTAACCAAACTGACTTAACATGCAACCAGACATAAGCAATGCTGTAAGAAGATGGCTACATAACTTCCTTTTTGTCCAATGCAATATACTTTGTTGAAATATAAACGCGATATTGAACTTTTCATTTTTAATAGTCTTTTACTTTTTAAGTAGGCTTTGTTGTATAGCAACAATTCTGTATTCTACAAAATCATCTTCAGAGATTTTCTTTGTTCTGTGTTGATGTTATAGTAAAATCATGGTCTCTAACATAATACCCTTAAGCAGAATTTGCTACAACAATTATAATTATTATAGATTACAGAGGAGATCAATTGGTCCTCATATAAAATGTGTTTATAGTTTAATTATTATTATACTTTTCATCATCAAACATTGGTAATTTCAAGATTGATAATATTGTTTATTTAATAACACTGTATTTTCAGGCTTGGACTTTTTCTTTTAAAAGGGCAGTTGGCTAAGCTGTGATGCATCAGCTATCGACGTTATCAATATCACCAGCAGTTTTTTCATTGTATTTAATATGTTGGTTTCAGTTACGGGACAGATAGATTATATGCTGAACCAAGAATTGGAAACAATGAAATTAAGGAAATTAATCAGAAAAATGGAACAGAAGTGGTTTCAAATGGTACCATAAAAAAAGCACAAAAATGATGTTGAATATTATATTCGTATTTGTTTAATTAATCAAATCTTTTTTTTTTTTTTTTTTATAGAAAATACCATGTTGCACCATTGGTAGTGGTTTTGAAAGTGGGAAATTGAAGAAATTAGCAAAAACAGGAGAGCAAAGCATAATTTAAAGAACATTTCAAGAAAATATAGGACATAAATGATAAACTTAGCAAAAATATATTTGATGATGAACTGGAAATAATTTCAAAAAATTTTCTCGTATGAAAATTAATCTTTGTGCTATGAATTTGAATTTTTTACATATTTTTTTTTTTAATGGGAATTAATTTTAATCACTATGTGGAATAGAATCATTTACTGTTTAGTACTGTTGTAGTTGGCCATAACTTTGGATGAAGGTCACAATTTTTTGCTCCAACTGGAAACTGGATATTCAGTTAGCAAGAGACCAGTTACCTTGTCTATTATCCCAACTTTCAAATTACCTGTTTGCACATTTCACTGTAAATACATTTAAACATACCTACTCTATTAGTTTGAAAGTATAGGTGGAAATGTGTTGGATATGATAGAATTGTATAATTTCCCTGGTGTTGATTTTCTGACATGTTATGAAGAGTTTGATTTACTGTAAAATTGGCACCGCTATCCGTGTTCAAAAATGGGTTATTTTAAAGGGAGAATTTTTGTTTCAGTTAGTAGATGATGGATTGGGTTGTGTGGAGGAAGGCATTCACGGTTTTGACCTGTCGGCGTTTGTTTCGCCAATTTGTTTCCCGAAGGCTTTTTTTCTCCCTTCTTGCTCTCCGCTGGTTACTGGTTTGCCTGCTTCTTTAACATTATTTTGAGAGCTTATTTTGCAAGCTTCTAATTCTTAATAAATGGTTGTGATATCCTAGGATCCCAGGCAGGTGATCAGAATTTAGGAAGGAAGTGGAAGAATTCGTCTGCTTATTATTGTTTAGGTTTTATGTTTGGCCAAAGTTTATATCTTTTGTTAGTGTTTTCAGTGCATTTAATTTGTGTGGCTCTTGAAGTATATATTATATTTATTATATTATTATAGATATATATTATATATATTATCTATATATATATATATATATTATATATATAATTATATATATATATATATATATATATCTATATTAGTAGTATAATATAATTATATATATATAATATATATATATATTATATATACCGTATTATATATCTATTATATTTATTATAATTATATATATATATAGTATATTATATTATATATATATATATATATAGTATATTAATTTATTATATATATATATATATATAATATATACTATATATATATAGAAGATTTTTTTTCCCTTGGTGACCTTCAATATTTTTTAGGTGTTAAACTCATGGGAGCGATAGTAAAATTATTTTATTTTTTAAATCACGGGACTAAATCTATATATTATTATATTAATAATAATAAAAAATATTTAATATTATATATATATATATATATATATATTATATATATATACTATATATTTATATATATATATATATACTACATATATTATAATATATATATATATATATTAGTATATATATATATATATATATATATATATATATACTATATATATTAATTATAATATAAAATATTATAGTAATATATATATATATATATATATATATATATATATTATATATATATATCAGAATCATATGAGATATTGATACTATCAATCGCACAATGATATGAAGAATCAGAAACGGAACCAACACTCTAAGTAGAGATGCTATAATGGATGGGGCAGAGAATGGATAAAAGCGAAAAGTTGTAGCTTGATGTTGGATGTGGCACTGGAAATTCCTTAGTGTAAATGTTTTGGTGCTCAGGCAGGAGCAGTAAGGTGGTATGCCATCCGAAGCACTCAGAATATAGATTGCATGCCAAAAAATTAGTTGAAGCAAACATACTTTAAAGTAATGTATTACAGGTTAATTGGTTCGTCCTATTAAGTATATTTCATTATTTGGACTTCGCATTTTTGTGATACTTTATAAGCTATTTGTTGTACACTTCTTTTTTTACTTATTTATTCATTCATTTTACTTACTTATTCATCCTCTATCTTTATTTTCCTAGAAATTTAGTTTCTTTCAGCTAGCCATAAGTTAGCGATGAAATTTAAATTTTCATATTTAAAATATTTCATTTTATTCTAGAGCTAACTCCATTAATTATTTATAATTTGCTTTTTAATTTTAACCAATTAAAATCCTACCCGGTTAACCAGAAAAATATTACATGAAGGGAACAGTGTTTCTTTTTCTACTCCTGGTGCCTCCTATATAGTTTATTGAATACGGTTTTAGAGCGAACACTTGTTTGAACACATCTTTGTAAATTTTGTTTAAAAACATTACAACTCCAAATACGGAGCACATGCATGGGCCCCATACATACAACCCATACGAGGAGTTGATTTTTAACAACTACCAGAAAATAGTTTTTCTGTTGTTAGTTTAGCTGATCTACTTTTTCTTCAAAGAAACGCTTGTTTTCTTCTGTACATAATTTATATAAAAGTAGTTAGTTTAAAATTAGACCATTTACATTATATCCTTTTATTTACGAAATTTCATAAATGACCTAATTAAGAAATATAATTTTTACTTTAAATATTAAATAAAATATTTCATTTTTCAAACAATTAAAAATGGCTATCAGTTTTAATTTTCAAATACTTTTGGCGCATATTTCATTTTATCTATTTCTTCCCTGAATATAAGCTTATTTTTACTACTGCTTACATTTTTTAAAATTGTAGTCTTCCCCCCACCTTTTACAATGATCTGTGCTATAATATTCACAAAGTTGTTATCGCTTTTTCAGAATACCAAAATAATAAAGAATTGAAAAAAAGTTCTTGCATGACAGTACACGAGTTGTAGAGTCAGCTGGAGTTGGGAGCTTGTTTCTTGGAAAAGTTTCAGAATTGGAATCTGAATTTGAAAAAAAAGAACAAAAAACACCGAATATTTTTTCTTTAAAAAAAAATTAAACACAAAGCATGTTTAATAAAAAAGAAAAAAAGTAAATATAGGCTCGTTTGAAACCTTTATTAACAAATGTGTTATAATCTGACGACATATTAAATTTTAATTTATTTCTTGTTTAAAACTAAATTAAAATAAATTTTATCGCTTATGAAAGGTCATAGTAGGCTACCAATTATCGACTTCAATGAAAGTCATACGTAGCAATTTAACATATGACATACTCCTAAGTCCAATATTCGATTATATTAGCAGATATCCTCATTTTTCTCTTCTCACACTAGTAGACTTTGCTTAATCAAATTTTAAGAAAAATCGAAAAAAATTTGGTTCGTATAATATATATTCTATCTTTTTTCCCACAATACTCAACCTTTCAATCCTTCCGTGTTGCATTTCGCTAACCCAATTATTTTTGTTAAAAAAAAAATTTGGTAATATCATTATTGGCAGCAAGTAAGCGAAATCTTAAATACTACTTCTTTACCTTTCTTCTAAGTAATCATTGCTAAAATTAATACCCTAACGAATTTCTTTAAAGTTGTCTTGAGAAAATTATGGATTGTTTTTATCAGAATTTGAATCTTTTACATATAATTGGAAAGGCAGAAGACATTGAGCTTCCAGAAAAGGTTGATGTTATTTGTAGCGAACTGGATGGGATATATGCTCTCTTTATGAAACAAGTTGCCTTCTGTTTTCACATATACAGAGATAGGTATTTTAACACAGGATAAGTTTTTTTTTTTTTAAAGTTTTTCGCCATATTTCTTTGCCAGTGGCTAATTTAAAGATTAAATAATATTATTATTATTATTATTATTATTATCTCCTTTATTCCTCACCCCAACTTGGGGTAATGGCGTGACATGCCATACGAAAAGAAAGTAGTAGAAGAATATGACACAAGAAGAAAGCCCACTTCATCATGCCCTTCGCTCTACTTTAACCTATAGTGAAGAAACTCGTCGCAGTCAGAAAAATCACCCTAAGCTTCACGGGCACGCGGCGACGCTCGACTATAGCATAATTAAAAATAGAGCCAAATACAAAATAAAAAAGCTCATAAATTTTAGATTATATAATTAGTTTTGCTTTTATTTTTTAACAATTAATCTACTTATACCATGAATATTAAAAATTTTTAAATTGGATTTAAGTTTTAGACTATAATTTTTATTACTCATGTTCCGATAGATTGTTTTTGATAAAGTTTTTAACATTCTGCACAATATTATCAATGTGATTCTTGTATTTTTTTTTTATCTATTTGGCATTTTCCAGGATGGAAAATGTTTCAGAAAGAGCAGTTACTTCTCATGTGCCGTTAGGATACTCAGTGGACTGGCAATGACTGAAGCAAGTTTCTTCTCGATTTTTATGGATTTTCGCTTCAACACTACCTCTTATGCAATTAAGGATATGTCATTATTATGCTGAGTGCAGTCCAAATACAAAGGCTATCGAGTGTTTTTCAGAACACCGCTCTTTAGCGCTTTAGAGTTACAAATTCTTATTTTTATACTGATTTTTATTATTCTTCTCTTTCTTTTCCTTTCTCTCACTTCCTTGGCCCGCAAGATTGGGGGTAAGGGTGCCTGTACAAGCATCCGGAAAAGAAAGCAGTAGGAGAACATGAAAAACGTCGAAAGCAAAGCCCAGCCTTACCCGGCCCCCTCTGTACCATTAATTAGTGAGAGCTCGTCACAGAAAGAAAATCCACCCTAGAGCATCATGGACCGCGACGGACCTCACTATGTAAATCGTCCACATGTAAGGGTTTCATCCCCTGCGCCGCAGGTGGGCCACCAACCATGCCCCATGCAAAACGCCGCATTCTCTCCTATCTGCACCTTTATTCTCGCCTCTGCCAAACTCACATTCTCTCTCTTCAGACATTCGTTCACCGACTCAATCAATCTTTCTCTGAGGTCCCCAGCCGGATCGGTCCCAACTTACACTCACCACTATAACATCCGCTTAACCAACCCTACTCGTATCATTCATTACCTTTCCATACACATGACGCAACCATCTAACATACTTTCTTTATTCTCTCATTTACCCCTTTCCTTCACACCACACACTCTCTAATACGTTCATTTCTCTCTTTATCAATTCTTTCTCACACCTAGCACACCCCTAAGATTGTCCTACTGAACACATTGAACTTTAGATCTATACTTCTTAATTCCAGACCATAGTCTCTACCATACATTAAAACAGGTAACACATACCCCTCATGTAAGACCCCCTAGCACACTCAAGACTTAGTCCTTTGCATTCCACCAACGATTTAATTTGCACCAGGCCACCTTCCTGCCATTCACAACTTTACCCTACTAACTACACCTCCTGCCAATCGTTCCGTTTCCCCTTCTCATACCAACTATATCCCTATATTTAACACTACAGACTCTGTTCTAAGGCTGCTCCACCATCTAAACATAACTTCACACTGAGTGCTATCTCTCACTCACAACCATAACCTTTACTCTTATCCACGTTTACTCTGTCAAGCCCCTCCTTTTACACACAGTCTAGTTCCAACTCATCTCTATCAATCTCTCAACACTCTCTTCCAGAATATTCGCTCACCATCAGAACAATCATCCAACGCATCACATTATATAACAGGTAGGCAACCCTCCACTCATCTCCATTTTTCCATCATTCTACCACCATTTCCTGCCATCCCACCCTCAAATTCTTAATCATAACCCATCCATACATACAATTGCATATCAGGAGACTACACCACATCTCAAAAATCCGTTACTGAATTAACCTCAAAATGCAGATCAATTGCAACACATTTTATTCTTAACACACGCCTTCACTATCGTCATACACATACTTTTTGATTCCATTCAGAAAGCCTACCACCAGACACTATATATCACTAACACCTGCCATACTTACGCCTTCCCTATTAAACTCTCTATCATCACGCCTCGTTGCAAAATCATAAATAACCTAAAATACAATTTTATTCTTCTCTCTCCCTACCATTTTTCCTCAATACATTTGTTTCACCATGTAAGATCTTTGATCCCACATCCCCTCTATCACACTCCTAAACCGCAATCCTTGTTCTTCCACCAATCAGTCCCTCAGCTCACTCGACGCTACTCTTGTCGACCAAAACCCACATATACCCTTCCTACATCACTCAACTAATTAATACTTATTCCAATATATTTCTTCAAGTTTCCTTCCCCCTTTTCTACCTCCCTTACCCTTATACAAGGTACTATTACCGCTCTCCTCAATCCCTTGGAACTATACCCCTCCATAAACGCTTTATTTACACAACTTCCAAATCCAATCAATACATCATCCCTCGCCTCTCCGCTTCTTGATCAGTTTTCTTACATAGTGAATTCATCTATCGCTGCGATTTACCATTCTTCAACTTTACTTCACCCTATCCTCATACACCTCCTTACTCCCATAACATCACTCCCCCAAAAATCCTATTCCTTCTTGCCCATCAAAACTCACCGACACCATATCACTATACACCTCGATCATTACTGTAATTATTTGTGCACGATTTTCGAAAGTGTTCTTTCCAGCTCTCCCCTCACATTCCATTCATCAGTTTTATCAAGCACCAGTCCTTATTACATTATTTCTTATAGCAGATTCCCTTATTTCTTCATCTCTTAACCTTTCGCGCTTCCTTCCAGAAGACGCTTCTATTTCTTGTATGTCCTGCTTCAATTTCCCCTCAAACTGTTCATATACCTTTGTTTTCCTCCATACGGTATTGACAACCTTTTAGTATTTCTTTTTTCCTCCTTATATAATTCCAAGCATCTTTCTTTTGAATCTTCATCATTTGCTTTTAGTACATTCAACCACGCTTCTTTTTTACCTTTAACGCTTTCATCACCTCTTCATTCCACCACTCGCTTAACATTCTTACTTCCTATTAGCACATCCACACATACTTCCTTTGCACTAGTAACAATTGCTTCCTTCCTTTGCCCCCAGATTTGTTCAGTATCAACTTGTTCACATTCAACCGTTTTACTAGCGAGAGCTCTTACATACTTATCCTTATTATCTTGCACACTTAACTTCTCACTCTTAATTTTACCTACTTCCTTTCGTATCACCTTCCTCTCCATCCAAGCCCCACTTCAACTTACTTTACATAGTAACACATAATGATCCGAATACATCCCATTCCTCAAACCCCTAACTGATTTAAGCATCCCAACACATACTTCACATCTCCTTCTTTCCCAACAACTAAATCAATCATCACTTTTCATTCGATACCATTCTAACCTACAACCAACTCTAGTGAATTAAGTGGATACCCTTGTGTTTAAGAAAGTTTACTTACACACAATACCTCTCTGCTTCACAGAAACTCAATCACCTTTTCCTACCATTCCATTTTCTCCCGCCACCACCACGCAAAACACCCATGTTACATCATCCTCCTTTTTTTTGTCAACCTATCCAACCATTCAGGTCCCCAACCCACACTATCAATCTGAAGCTCCTACTCACCCCATCCAAAAACAACATTCAAGATTATCCCAAAAAATCGTACTCTCTTCAACGTTTCCCTCAGATGGACCATACGTCACAACCACACATACCTTGACCTTTTCAAACTTAAATTTAACCATTAGATTCTAGGACTCACAACAATCAAAAGTCTAACCATGATTCATACCACAGGTCCTCATCAAATTGCACTTTCCTTACTCTTCCTCTCTCATCTGCTCTTCCGATCACCAGCAACCACACATTTCAGCATCACAACCACTTATGTTCACCTTTTTTCCTTCAATCTTTGTTTCGTCCACAGCGAGCAAATCAAATAGCCCTTTCTAAATCCATCCATCCCTCTCTCCTCTTCTCCTCGAACATTTATTCCTCTGACATAATTTCATGTAACCATACGATTCATACAAAAAAATCTTTTTATATACATTAAACGGTAAACATACCTCATGCAAACCCTACTGCACTAAGACTTAGTCCTTTCATCCACCAAAAAATTAATTGCAACCAACCACCTTCAACAACCACAACGTTTCCTGAAACTACACTTCATCCGTACCGTAATCCCTTTTCCATCAACATTTATCCTAACTTATCCTGGGATATATATATATTTATATATATATATATATAAATATATATATATTATTATATATATATATATATATAACTATATATAATATATATATAATATATATTATTATATATATTATATATATACTATATATATATATAACTATATATACTGTAATGTATAATATATATATATATATATATATTATAATATATATATATATATATATATATATACTATATATATATATAATATATATATATATATATTATATATATATATATATATATTAATATATATAATATATATAATATATATTAAAATAATAAATTATATATATATATTCTTTCTTTTCATTATTCCCCTTCGTCTTACCCACAATATTGTGGGTAAGGTGCTGTACAAGCATCGAAAAGAAAAAGCAGTCAGGAAGAACATCGACAAACCGTCGAAAAGAAAAGCCCAGGCCTTACCGCCCCCTCTTACCATTAATTAGTGAGAGCTCGTCAAAGAGACAGAAAATCCACCCTGAGCCTACATGGGACCGCGACGGACCTCACTATGGTAATCGTCAATGTAAGGGTTCATTCCCCTGGCCAACAGTGGCCACAACCTTGCCCCCATACAAAACCCCGCATTCTCTCCTATCATGCACCTTTATCTCGCCTCTGCCAAACTCACATTTTCTCCTTCAGACATTCGTTCACCGACTCATCCCCTTTCTCTTCGGTCTCCCAGCCGGTCGGTTTCCAACACAACTCACCACTATACATCCGCTTAACCAACCTACTAATCAATTCATCCTTTCCACATGACCAACCATCTCCACATACTTTCATTTATTCTCTCATTTACACCCTTTTTCTACAACCACACCACTCTCTAATACGTTTCATTCAATCTCTTTATTCAATTCTTCTCACACTAGCACACCCTAGATTGTCCATCTGAAACACACTTGAACTGAAGTCTATACTTTCTATTCCAGACCATAGTCTCACTACCATACAATCACACAGTAACAATACCCTCATGTAAGACCCTAGCACACTCAAGACTTAGTCCCCTTTGCATTGCACAACGATTTAAATTGCACAGCCACCCTTCCTGCCATCCAACTTCTACTACACTCTGCAATCGTCCGTTCCCTTTCCTCATCCAACATATATCCCTAAGAATATTTAAACTCGACAACTTGTTCTAAGCTGCTCACATCGTACACATAACTTCAAACAACACTGAGGAGTGTGCTCACTCACAACCAATAACCTTACTCTGATCCACGTTTACTTTCAAGCCCCTCCTTTCACACACTCCTTGCCAAATCTCTCTCTA